>CP050235.2:5019127-5295498 GCA_012066045.3 Morus alba
ATGATTATCAAAGTGATCAAAATAACTAAAGCACATGTCAAAACTTAATCTAATTAAGGGTTGACCAAAGCTAAACCTTTGAGAATAAATGGTTTTGATTTGATTGAGCCCAAGTTCCCTCGCTCTCATGAGCCTATGCATAACACAAAGAGAAAAGAATGTTTTTCTCGATTTTATGCTAAGAGCCTAAAGACTCCTATCATTTCTATTCTTGAGATTTTTCTGCGATTAAAGGTTTCTGTTTTGAGTGTCGGAATTTGACTTATAGCTAGTCCCCATTTTACCTAACTTTGGACTTTTTTAAACGGATCGGGGATCAAGAATTAGGCAAGCAGCAATGGTCTGGAGTTTGAGCAAATTTTCACCCAACAAAAATACAATCAGATGAGATGTATTATTTGTTTTGGCCTTTCTTCTAGAAACTAGTCAAAAGCGCGCGCGAAAAATAATGGGCCTGTTTGTTTGTATTTTCATTTTCATTTTTCACGGTTTTCAAGGCAAAAAAATAAAAACGGGTGTTAAAAATGTGTTTGGTGCAAATTTTTTTAAAAAACAAAATAAAAAACGTTTGTCTTTTTGTGGAAATCAGAAAACGAAAAAAATGTGTTTTCATTTTCTCATTTTCGTTTTCTGTTTTCTGAAAACGGATTTCACTTTTCTTTTTTTTTTTCATTTTCTTCCATCTTTTCTGAAACTGTTTTTGTATTATATATGTTTATTTAATATATTTAATAATATTATTTATATAATATTATTATTTAATATATTATTACTTGTTTTCAAAAATTAAACCACCAAACGCAGTTTCAGTTTTTTTTAAAACTGAAATCGATCTCTAAATAAAACTACCAAACGCATTTTCAGAAATAATTCAAAAATGAAACTAAAAACGTTTTCATTTTCATTTTCGTACAGAAAATAAAAAAGTTTTGGAATCAATTCCAAACGCACCCAATAGTTATACAAATCATTCGGAGAAAAAAAAATAAAAAATAAAGATGAAAGCAGGAAAAAGATATGAGTAAAAGACGGAAAAAAAGACAAAAAAAAATTAAGAAAAAAATTTGGGTAAAATGTTACGCAATTAAAGCTGTAATTTATGAGGATCACAACTAAAAGATGTTTAAGTAAAGATATATTTAAGAAAAATAATTTAGCAAGATAATAAAAAATATATATTTTAAATAATCATAAAAAATGTATTTATAAGAGATATATTTGAAAATACAGAAAAGTCAAAGTTCAAGAAATACAATTAAAAAAAAAGATAAGAAGGAAAAAGAAGAAAAAAAAAAAAAAAAAAAAGAAAAGAAAAAAAAAAAAAAAAAAAGGCAACGAAACGGGGATTCTCTCTTTAAAGGAGAGGAAGATATTCTTCTCTGTGAATATATGCGGAAGTCTTGTGCTTTCTTTCATAGTATTAAATATATGGCATAGTCTTAACTCTAAAAGACTATAGAAGTTGGGATTCTATATATTCAGATACTTTTGTAAAGACCATAATTCTCCTTCATCTCTTGTGGAAAAACCTAATATTTTATTTAACAGGGATTTCAGCACAAATGAGTTTTTTTAGTATGTTTTTATAAATGGCTGAAGTTTTATAAAATTATCAAAATAGTTATTTTCATTAACTTAGTGGTCAATCATTGATTAATTCAGCGGTCAGTCATTAATTTACTTAGCGGTCAATCACTGATTAGCTTGATTATTTTTTATTATTAATCAATATTAGTTAATAATGAATGAAAATTAATTAATAATTAATCAATTTCAATCAACAAACTATAAATTTATTAATAATAAACCATTGATAAATAAATAATAAATCGTCAATCATAATTGATTGTGGATTAATCATTGATTGACTATAAATCCATCACTGATTGATTGTGTTTCATATAAGTCAATCACTGATTGACTCATATTAACAAAACGGTCATTTTCTTAAAATAAAAAAGATTCGAACATTTATAAAAAGAGGTGATTAAAAGAGGCCATCCGACACAATTTTCCTATAATATTTTTGTCAAGTCACCCCAACGTTAATCATAACCAATCGACAACTATTTCTCCTAAGTGCTACCGAATTTCTACAAATATATTATTTAGGATTAAATATTTTGAGGAATTAATGCAGAGCATATTATATAAAAGACTTTTACTACAAAAGAAATGAATATTTAGGGTACTATAAACTTATTAGTACAAATACTCTCCTAACCTTAGGCGTGACATAATTAATTTTAAGGCATACTCCATGCAAGTTCTTCCATTGACACAATTTCCAAATCAAATATAAGACAAAAATATGATCAAATGAAACGTGGTCTTTTCTAAATTTAAATTTGTATCTCAAAGTTCCATTGACCACTACGAAAGTATCCAGGATCTTTCGTTGATTTCCTTGGCCATATTCTTCCACTTTCTCTTTATTTCATACCTCACTAGTTACCAATGACCGAAGCTAAGGGCAACTATTGCAAATATATAGTACTTTTGTAGCCCAAAAAAAAAAAAAAAAAAAAAAAGAAAGAAGTGGTGGTAACTAACAAAAACATAAGAGTGAAACTGGACCCCACCTAGCCCTGTATGATGGTTCCATGCATGCACACAATTCACAAACAGCCAAGATGTTTAATTTTATATACCAAGTCATAACTCATGATGTTATCCAATATGCTTTTCTATGATCAGCTGTTATGAATTGTGCTTATTTTTCATCATATTATATATATATATATATATATATATATGTGGGTATAATCTGAACACTTGAATAATTGAAAGTTTGATTTCTACATAGGACTTTTATGTAATTCCAAATTTTTCTCTCTCTCCGTCAATATAGATTCGTAATGCTTTCCAGCCTTCCAGGGCATAATTTTAAGATATATATACATATACATATACATATACATATATATATATATATAATTGGGTTATGTATGTAATATTTTATGTCTTGCACTTTGGATTAATCATTATAGTATATCTTCTAATATTTGAAATAATGTATCGAAAATAGTGCTCGAAATTACACATTTAAATTTCAAAGTCATATTCGATTTAGAGATTTTTGTTCAACAACACTGATTTTTTACCCATGTATTGACGTACAATGTACTTATCCTTTCTAGCTATTAGATTAATTGTAGTCAGGCACATATTGGGTATTTTGTTTAAAAATAAAAGAAAATCCAAGCTAAAATAAAATTTCATAAAGTGATCATAAACAATAGGTTGTATCCCTAAATTGTGAAGGCTAAATTCAACGACTCATCCATATCAGTTTTTTTCTTTTTTTTTTTTTTTGGTAAGCAAGGAGTCGATATCAGTTGTCAACCAAGAAGAGGTACAAAATTGACATGAATTCGAAACTTGAAGGTACAGTTCTTGAGCACATTTAAAATAAATATTTTTCTCATAATTGAAAATGCATGGATAAAATATCAATTAAATATCCTTACAAAATTATATCACAAAACTTGCATTGTGGATTTTTTTTTTTTTTAAAGAAAATGACTTAGTTTAATTTAGTTTTAAATCAGTCTAAAAAATAATAAACCAAATAGTAGTATAGTGAAGTTTTGGCTTATTTCGAATTTCTTTTTACATTTAATAGAGCGTATACTTAAAAGTACTATGTGGGACATTTTAAAGAAATTCTATGAAAATTTTGCAACTAGGAGGGTAAAACAAAACAAAAAAAGTTGAAAAATACTTAGGTGATGTAAATTATTTGAATGGATCCCAAATGCACCTCTAGGCCAACCTGACTTCTCACTGTTTGCCACAATCAAAGTGAGATTCTTTTTTACCACCAAAAGTAAAGGCTCTCTTAGGCACCCTTGTTCGATTTATCAATTACAGTTTGATGATCTAGTTTGTGAGTAACCATACAGATCGTATGGTTGAAAAATTAATATAACGACTAGAATAGCATTCATTATTGATAGTAAAAAAAAAAAAAAAAAAAAAATCTTTCATTATTTTCTTTAGGAGTTTCTTTTGTGGGCCAATTTTACGGGTAGTGTCAGTTTTTTACTGTTATATCATATTAAAATCACAACAGATAGAGAAAAAATATACACAACTGACAGTTTTTAATATAGATATAATGGTTAAAAAGTATAGAACTACCAATAGCTCATTGTTTTTAGGGATTTTTTATAGTAGAACCCCAATAAGTGCTTATCGGTGGAGCATTGCGTTTACAGATCTGACGGATAGAAAACTTAATCTAAAAATATGTTGACGTACCGAAAAAAGTCTATTTTTACTTTGTAAATTAATATATTTCCATGAAAAGGTCTACACAACAACGTTATGTTTCCCTTTATAAGTCGGCAAATTATACGGTGAAATTCTTGAAAAGTCTCCACTAATAGAACACTCAGTTAGAACCGCTAGATTAAATTTTTAATGATTAAATTTGTATAAATTTATATTAAAAATTTATAACACGCTATATAGAATTGTTTTTTTTGTAAATTTCACCATTTAAAGAGTCATTAAACAGTCAAAATCAGAAACTCTATCAGTACAAGTGTTTTTAGGTTCCATCGTAAAAATTGTCTTATTAAGTCGCCAAAATTGTTTTCTGTAAGTCGCCAAGATTTTTTATTTATGTCAGATTTTTGTTAAGAATAACCTGGACTGTCTCAACTTTGGATTAGATAAAATATGTGGGCAGTTGGCAATATAATGGCATGCTGAAATTTCCCTTTCAATATATTGTTTTTGGGCAAGCAGTACAATTGTGCAAACAGCCAAAAACGTATAAAGAAAGATTTCGGACGGCGGTCTTGCACGCACCTGGTAGGGAACGTCCAAGGGGGCATTACCTGCCTGACGGATGCCAAGTGGTGTAAATATAAAAGACGTCATGCTTCTTTCGTCATTCTTCCAATTGATTCTGCCCCTTGAAATTCTGAATTTTGCACTCGGAGAGCCCGTTTAAATGGGTGATTTGAGAGCCGTTTAGTTCGTTGATTTAAATTTTTAATTTAAATTAAGATATAATTTTATGTGAGAATTTTTTACTGTAATAAAAAAATTAGTTGTGATTGTTTGTGAGAGCTTTTTACTATAGCAAAACTCAAATTTTAAATTTAAATCAGCGAAATGAACAGAATCTGAGTTTTTAATTTAAATTAAGATATGATTTTATATAAAAAAAAATTTATTATAATAAAAAATATTAGATATAATTATTTTTTAAAATTTTTTATTGTAATAAAATTTAAATTTTAAATTTGAATCGGTGAAATACAATGTTTTTATTCTTTTATTTTTTCCGTTAAATAATATTGAAATGTTTCCCCCTTATAATATACATATAGACTCTAGAGTCCCACTGATGCATGAATTTTCTAACACAACATTTAGAAGTCAAAAACGTAACACAACCATTATAGTACGTAATATTAATATTAAAGAGATGTAATAGTCATTGTGTGATACCATTGTGGGGTCCCTTGTATTTTTAACGTAACTGCTTTTTAATATTATATGTTTTCAATAATTTTAAATTGGTACTTTAATGTTTTAAAAATCATTTTTAGTATTTTAAAACCGTTTTTTAAAACGTAAAATATCATTTTTACTCTTGTACTTAATTTGCCTAATTTTTTTTTACAAACATATTAAGAGTTCGTTTAGTTTGCTGATTCGAGTTTTTAATTTGAATTGAGATGTGATTTTATGTGAGAGCTTTTATTTGAGTTTTTAATTCAAATTGAGATGTGATTTTATGTGAGAGCTTTTTACTGTAGCAAAAAAGTTAGATGTGATTATTTTTCAGAGTTTTTTACTGTAGCAAAACTCAAAATCTACACTCGAATCAGTGAAATGAACGGGGCCTAAAAATATTTTTAAAAACCATAAAATAGAAAAAAAAACAAAAAAACAAAAAAACAAAAAACAAAATCAGATCTCATTATTTGGAAAAAAAAAAAAAAAAAAGGAAACTCTCTCTTTCTCGATTATCTCTCTCTTAGAAATCAAAAAAAAAAAATTCAGATTAGAGAAAGAGATCTCGACCTGCATGGTTATTTTCTTGCTAAGCTCATGAAGATCTTGGAACTATTGATTTCAATATTCAAAAACAAATAAAATAATAGTAATTGTTTCTTTGTGCAGTTTTTCAACAACATGGCCAGGTATCTTCTAGGACAGGGTATTGGGCCCACAATTACAAGATAATGGTGTTGTTAATTAATCAGAATTCACAACTCCAAGACGGCTAAGAACAGATGAGATTCCTCAAGAAATGGATAACTATTTATTTGTTTACTAATCCATCTTAAAAATTTAATCTAAAAACTCAAATGCAATTACAAAGTTTGAACTCAAAAACTTCTTCTCTAATTCCATATTAATTTACTAATCCATCTCGAAAATTTAAGCTACTAAGCCAACAATAATTTTTTATTTTAACACTATCAGTCATCAAAGCTAGCGGAGTATTTTTCCCCTTTTCCTAACAAATTGCCTCGCTCATTTCGCTTACAAATTAAAAGAAAAGCTCTCACAAACAATCACATCTAACTTTTTTGCTACAAAAAAGCTCTCACATTCAAATCTCAACTATAAAACTAATTATTAAAAAAAATCACCTATAAAACTATTATTAATCCACCTCCTAATAGCTTAAGCTTTTAGGATGAATTAGTAAACTAACATGGTATCATAGTGGAAGGTCCTGAATTCAAATCCACGTAATTACACTATTTATTTCCATTTAAATTGTCATCATGTGTTGGGTCTTTAATATATCTTGGGCTTAAATATTTACGCATTAAGCTTTCTAATTAATTTATCCACACGATTACCTATTATCCAGCTCACACGTGTGGAAGGAGTGTTAAAGTATAAAACTATTGTTGATCTACCTCCTAATAACTTAAACTTTTAGAATAGATTAGTAAACTAACAGAAAGATCGCCAATATATTACAATTCGTTAATAATATATACTGCATTTATATCTCTTTCCAAAACTGATGACACCGAACAACAAGTGAGAGAAATGATCAAGCTCATAACAAAAGGGAAGTAGAAAAAAAACATTTTTTCGTTAAATTGAATTGAATATAAGGGAAATGAAAGGGAAACAAAAACATTTAGGGTGCTTTTCGTTATAGTGAGGGAATGGGAATAAGAATGATAATAGGAATGAAATATAAAAGAAAAGTAATTCATTTATTTAGTTGTAATTTTAAGAGCTCTCTCGAATGAAACATCAATATTTTCATGTTAATAAACTTACGCTTATAATATATATAACACTAATATTTTATCAATCAATATAATATATAAAATGTAATATAATATAATAAAATTATTATTATATAATATATTATATAATTATGATATATAATATAATAATATTATTAAAATTATTAATATAATTATAATATTATAAAATATATTATATGATTATATAACAAACAATAATAATTCAATTATAATATAATTAAAAATTATAACTATATGATATTATACTATAATATTATATATATATATATAATTACAATATAATATATAATTATTATATTATATACAATAAATATATTATAATTAATACGTCATGTAGTCGTATGTAATGCACTATAATGAATAATAATATTAGAATTATAAGATTATATTAATATTTAATTGTATTAATTATTATTATATTATTAATATAATAAAAATAATTATATTATATAATAAAATAATGATATTAGAATGATTAGTATAATTATAGTATTATTTGTTAAAATATTACAATTATATTATATTATATCATATTATATCATATCATATATATATTATATTATAATATTATTATATATTATGTAATTATTGTAATATTATTATATATTATATTATAAGATATAATTATGTTACAATATATTATATATTATTATAGAATATTATCATGTAAAAAAATTTGAATTACTTTTTAACTCACTCTTTTATGTTTATTATGAGATGATGTGATATGATTTAATTGGTTAAACATCAATTAGAACACTAAAAATTTAACAGCAGATTTCCGTCTCCTTCAAGCTCTCTTGCGCAAAAGTGTAGTATTTTATTTAAATAATACATTATTTGTCAACTAACCCAACGTAATTTCTAGCTAATGGGCGATTTCTTCATCCATAAGGTACTAATGGGTACCAAATTTCTACCAAATTATTTATTAATTAAGAGTAAATATTATGGGGAATGCATCGCATATATTTATATAAAAAGACTCGTATTGTATATAAAAGAAACTATAAATCTATGTTCCTAAGTCCTGACCAAAGGCGTGCTATAATTTCTAGGGCACATTCCATTTGTAAGTTCTTCTATTGACCGAATTTCCAGTTTACGAACAAAATCATGATAAAACTTTTCAGAAAGGTAATCATGTGGCAGATTAGATTTTGCTTCTCATGGTGTTAATCAGAAGTCACAATCTTGGTGGTTCAAAGCTCTAAGCGTTTCGCTTTTCTTTTATTGCAAAGGATAAATATATGAACAGGAAGGCGGATTTTCACTTTGTTCATAATGAAAAAGATTGATGGTAGTCCTCTTTTTTCTCTCTAGATGATCAGTTCTTATATATTGGGCTTTTTCTAGTTATTTTTTAATGAGGCATAAACGATAGTTTTTTCTAAAGTGAAGGTCGTGGCCTTTTCTTGTGGGGTAACTATTAGCTATTTTTATGAATGGTTCTTCGCTTAATTAGGTGTTTTTTTTTTTTTTTTTTTTTTTTTTTTTGTTGTTATGGTTTTTTCTGTGTTCAGAGTTGTTTCTTTGTTCTCCGTTTTGTTTGAACAATAATTTGTATTTTCTTTCTTCTTTTATTTTAGTTATACATGAGTTGAGGGTTTGATGTTGAATATAATGCTTTAAAGATTCTTGACATCACTTGCACTCTCTCATCGTTTATATATATATATATATATATATATATATATATATATATATGTATGTATGTATGTATGTATGAATGACGAGATTGCGTAATTGATAGTGTATAACATCTCAGTTATATACAAACTCCCCGTTCTGAATTTATAAATTATGAAACTGAAAATCATAATGAGAAGACTATCCAAAAGAAAATCATTTCACTAATTTGGCATGGAAAACAAAGAAGGATTACTCATTATTCCACTTTGATTAATACACTAATGTTTAGACATGCTGGCAAGTGCATCACATCAGAACCTTGGAGATAAAGAGAATAAACTACATTGTAATTAATTTCTTCATCCAACTTGAAAATTAAGCATAATTGGGAACAAAAAAAAAAAAAGAGCCATCGATCCAAAATTCATCAAGTGTTGAAAAGGCATCGTCATCGTCAAAGGGCGTCAAAGGGCATCAGATCCCCTTCAATACCAAAGTCCAACTTTGGTGACAGCACCACTATGTTCCCGGGAGATTGATAATCAAACGCCGTCAGGTCATCAATATCATCATGATCACGATGGTGGTAATGAAATTCATCGGCCGATGTGACAATATAATCCGAGGATGCTTGGTTATTGATATGGCCGTCTACTATCATGTTGTTATCACATGAAGGTACCATGTGATCCTTCAATTCCACATGTTTTGTAAATGCAGAGAAGAAAGAGTGTGCTTGTTGGGGTGTGAGGTTATTGAGATTATTGGAGTCTTTGAAGCTAAGAAGTAGAGAAGAGCCTTGGTTAGGACTAGAAGAATCAAAGACGAGTTCAGGAGCTCTAAGGAGGTTTCTGCATGTGTGGTGCCTATAATATGTTGTCCTGAAGATTGGAGGACTGTCTTGAATTTGCTGGACTTGTTTGGTTGCTTGGCATCCTTGATCATTCTTGTGAGTGCACCTATAGTAGTGTCTGCACGCGTATACACCATGTAAATATAGTTCATGATCAGATTTACTTGAAGTTCAAGAGAAGATTAGTTGTCCTTGTGGTCAATTTTTTGCTTGAAATTCAAGTGATCAATTTGAGAAGTAGTTTCAAGCTGTCGGAATAGATCATTTTTAGCTTGATATGAGCAGATGAAACCTAGTTTTCCAAACTTTAGCCACACAAAAAACCCTAGTTTTCAGAAATTTTAAAACAAGCAAGAATCAAGTACTTTTAAAAAATAAAAAATAAAAAAGAAATTGGGAGAGAGAATTTAAACTTTCCACCTTGTGACTGAGAAATGTGAAGCTACCATTTGGTTATGCCTAAAACCACTAGAATCAAGTATTTCTAAAAACATAAATCTAATTTGTTTCCAATTATAATTATGTGTGTGTGTGTGTGTGTGTGTAAGTGAAATAACAAAAATGAGGAAAAGAGTTAGATTTTTTTTTTTTTTTATTGTTAAAGAGTAATATTAATATTAGCTAACTATAGGATGGGGAATCACATATATGTACCTTGGATGTTTGCCTTTAAGAATCATTTTTTGTCCATACTTTCTCCATGCATGCCCATCATCCATCAGGGTTGAAGTTTCTCTTTGCCTTGTGAAGACAGTCTTCCTGAAAATATTTGACAAGGTGCAATATTTAGCATATATATGCGATAATCAACAAGAAAATCCATACTTGTATAATTAAGTAATACTGCAAAAGCCATGTATACACACACACACACACACACACACACACACATGTGTATGTATATGTATCGACGAATTTACACCAAATAAATTCTTTCCACGAATGGTAAATGATCAGGTTGGGAGTAAGGGGCTCGCTTGCAATTCTATTCAGTTTATCTTATTCTTAGTATATAAATCAACAAATGAGTATGCAGGATTTTAGGTCACTTTTGGCCTTATCCTATTTGAACAGACGAAAGGTCGAAAATCTTACACATTTTGCTTACCCTCTCTTGTAGCAACCGCTGGTATGTTTCAAAGTTGTGGAAACACTAGTCCAGCAACTTTTCGCGAAATCTTCAGATTTCTGACCATCGAAACACGGGGAATCGACACGAGAACTGGTGCGCTGAATCTGAGAAACGACGACCTCATTAGGGACGTCGTTTTGATTCAACATGTAAAGGGTATTCGTAAATGACTCCATGATCCTCGAAACCAAGTATTCTGCGGAAGTTACTACAGACCAATCATAACCAAAAACAGACTCGAAAAGTACAGTTCGGAGTTGGTTGGCGATTTCACGACCTTGAATGAGCTCGTCGATCATCTTTTGCCGAACGGAGAGTAGATTTTCGGGCAAAACAGAACAAGCCATGATATATAATTATGTGGAAGTTTAAAGAGTACTGGAGCACTGGGGGTGAAACTAGCTAAAAGCAGTTGAGCTATGCTAATTAAGCCAAAGAGAAGCTAATAAAGCTGTTTTTTTTGGCTGAATTGCCTTTTTCATATATATGTGAGGAAAGGAGCAATATGCTAGGAAGATAAACATGAGCTAGTTGGAACATTCCTGGTCTTGAGGAAATAATATTAAAGAATCCCCATGCATGCGCATAGTCAACAATTCCGTGTAGTCCAAGTATTCAGAGGGCTTTCTTACCCCCACCCCAAAAAATAAATAAATAAATAAATCTATTCCGTGTACTCCAACTAACTTTTTTTTCTTTTTTTTTTAGTGGGGATAATATATCATAGTCATATACGTGCAACCCATGCATGCCAGTTACCGCACAGCAATAGATATTTGTCTAATTATACCTAAAATTTTTCACTTTCTCCTATCAAAACACTTAGTAGTAGATCGCCTTGTTTTGCCTCAAAAGCTTTCAACAACCAAAATTTTTTTTGTTGCAATTTGGTCACAAGAAATTTGTTGTAGAAAGATTAATTTGCAACCAAATACTCGTTTGGTCGCGGAACGTTCCGAAGAGATTTTTATCACAATAGGCTAGGTTCATGTAAAAATTTGTGTCTTTGGACAACTACAATAAGGAATTCACCGAATCCACGCATCTATTCAATCCGTTCAATCTAATATAATCCGTCAGAATGAATTGGATTTAGAGGATTTTTTATTAGTAGCAGAATGGAATTTCACCAAACTTTACGGATTGAGCGTCTTCCAATCCAAATTATAAATATTACATAAATTTTTATACATACATATATTTATTTATATAATTTTAGATTTTTTTTCCAGATTAATATATTTTCCTCAATATATTCCGTATAGTATGTATAATTACTATCTAAACCCTTTTTTAATTCCTTGCAGACCATTTAAGCTTTTAGTTTCTGATTTTATAATGAACTCATGAATTATGAGAATAGTGCAAATGTGCCTAAAATTGTCTTAAATTAAGAGTCCAAAACAACATGTCCGATCTGCGAATCTGCGAAATCTAATGTTTTTGGATTCTAAGATAGGATTGAGCTGAAGGTGCTACAGATAGGTAACAAGTTAGAATTTTCAAAACCAAAGGTTACAGATTAGACTATTAGATTAACCCCTAACCACAATTAACACTTTATGGGATCAAAAGTTGATTACAGATACACTACAACAATAAGGGCTTTCTGCGAGGTTGCTGGTCCTTGCAGAAAGTAGTGTTGTCCTCACAGAAAGTCTTTTGCGAGGACAATCTGTGAGGACACAAGTCCTCGTTGTATCCTCCTCACGGAATGCTTGAGGCTTTCTCGAAGACGCTAGAAATCTGATGATGTGGCAAAAATGGGGATCATGCAGGTTTTTTGCGAGGACATTGTCCTCGCGGATTGTGGTCTTTCTACAAGGACAACGGTCCTCCTAAAAATCCTAGTTTCTGCAAATTAATATAATTTAAAATTATTTTAAAAAAAATTTAAAATCATAACACAATCTCAAATTTCCGCAAAATATAATATCAATGGTTTTCACAAATCAATACTAAATTACACAAACAATATCTTAGACAAAATAATAAAATACAAATAATAACATAAATAAAATTTTTATCATACTTGAAAATGAGGAGAAATTCGGATTTCCTCTTTATCACCTAAAAAACCAATATCGAACTACACAATTTAGAACAATAAAAATAAACAAAATGTGTATAAAAACACAAAATATAACTCAATAAATTGTCTAAACTTATGTTGAGAGGTACTGTGAGAGCAATAGAGAATTCAAACTTCAATAAAATAGGGAATAAGAGGAGATTACAAGGTTTGAAAATGAACACAATACACAAAGAAAAACTCCTCTTTATGGTCGGATATAGAGCAAATGAAGGGAGGGAGGAGAGAGTTGAAGAAATGAGAGAGAGAAGGAAGGAGTTTTGCAAAGAATTTCGGCCATTAACACGTCGTTTCGAAGTGTTCTCTTCTGGTATAGCAAAGAAAGAAACGTCGAACAAATGAGAAAGTCGAGCAAATATGTTCTGTTTTGAACATATATATTAGGGCTTTCCGCGAGGAAAAAGGATAAATGTTGTATTTTGAAAAGAAAGAACATATGGGATATTTTAGGAATTTTAATAGTAATACGGACAAAAATATTAGTATTTAATACATGTTTTAGGTCTCTACTTTTAGCTGTTAGATATATATATATTTGTATTTAAAAAAAAAATGTATGTTTTGCATACTTTTTAAATATGATATGATTTTAATCATAATTAACGATTAGAATCTAGTCCTACCTTACTAGAGAAAACTCCATTCTTTTAAACCATTTTTAAAAACACAAAGGATAAATGTGGGATTTTGAAAAGAAAAAAACGTATGGGCTCTTTTAAGAATTTTAATAGTAATACGGACAAAAATACTAGTATTTAATATATGGTATTTTCTGTATTTTCCCAATTATAAAAGTGAAATCCTCCATTATTATTTTTTTTTATTGTTGAAAGAACAGAATAATATAGTTATTTCTATAATAATGGTCCATTTTTATTGGATGGTATGCGATAAGAGAAGAAAAAAGAAAGTGAAAAAAAATAATATAGCAAGAAGTTTTAGGACTTATTTATTTTACTTATTCGAGTTTAAATGTAATTTTATGTGAAAATTTTTTAGTATAATAAAAAAGTTAAATATAACTGTTTTAAAAAAAAATTTACTATAATAAAATTTAAATTATAAACTTAACGGTAAAATTAACGGGTTTTAATATTTCTCTTTCCCTACGTCATTATCTTCTTTATCTTTCATAATGTTTTCTTTCCCTTTCACGGAACACAGGAAAATTATTGCGGGGTACAAGAAAGATATGGAATTAGCCTTTATTCTTATTAAAGTTTAAATTTTGGAAAGCCGTTGTAGGTCTAAATTAATGATCTAGCTAGATGTAGCTTTTATCATGACCAAGTCAGCTTTGCAACAACTCCTTTATTGGCTTAATTTCCATGTATAATCCAAATACAATTAAATTCATAATTCACAATAACAAATATTTCTACAGAATATACTATTTGTCCAATTAAACTATTCTAATTAATTAGAAGACAAAACAATTGTCTGATCGGATACTAGTTAAAATATTAGATTAGAATGAAATTGGCAAGTGGAAGAAATTACATCTCAAAGTATCTTAGAAAGAGTGGTACTGAACTGATATAGCTCTCAGAGATTATAAGTGGTGATCAGATAGAAACAAAACAAGTTTCTGAGGTTTTAATTAAGTTTTTTTTTTTTTTCTTTTTTTCCTGCAAAAAAGTATTGTGTTGGATATTATACATAGTCTTAATTAAACTATCAGATATACAATTTTTTTTTTTTTAATATGGGGTAATCCTCTATAGAATTAGGTGTACAATTATCGCTATGAGTTATGTATGCAATCACAAATCCTGTTAAATGTATGCATCATCATTCCAATTATATGATTCAAGTATCAAACGTGATATAGTAGTCTATAGAAGTACTATTCAATACTAGAAGGATATTTTTGTATCCTACCACTGAGATATCCTCCAAGGTTGTACATGTCTTTCTAATTTGATTTATTATAATGTTAATATGAAATCCAAAAGTTAAAAGGTGAGAACTTAGAGTTAGATGTGTATCTTTATAATTAATACTCTTGCTTCGGTTTAGAAATGGTAATCATCACAAATCTGTTGTCTCCCAAATGAACAAATAGAGAGGAAATATTCAAATGAGGGTAATTTCTACCTTCTACTTAATTAGATGGTCTTTAATAAAAATAAAAATAAAATAAAAGAAAATTAGACGGTCAACATCGAGAAGCCTTTGTGTGGGATAGAGAATGCTTATCAATAATGCCCATTTTGTACAATTGAATCATGTTATATTATATTAGTTCAACCAATATACAAATTTAATAAATATTACCGAGTTAATTCATCAAAAAGGACATACTGAGTAAGTTATAAGGCGCTTTGTGCAGCTGTTTAATGAGTATACTCAAGTTTTTAATTTTAAGTTAAACTAAAAATTTAAACAAATCAAAATTCAACTATATTATTTTTTGGAACTTTAAACTTTTTAAAAAATAACATCAAATAATTTTTTTTAAAAAAATGAATTAAACTTAATCACAGATTTTCGTTTGGAAGAAAAAGATTAAAAAAATAAAGTGAAAGAGATAGAGAGATAGAAGGTCAAAAAGTAATTATTATATTCTGATTTGAATTCAAAATTCCAATCTAATTCGTACCTAAAAATAATTCTTGCTCAGCTGCTGTTTTCTAGATCTTTTTTCGATCCTTAACGGCAACTTTAATTTGTCAGGACTCAGAACATGAGAGCTGATTACTAAAACACAACAGGGGACTTTATTTTGTCTGAAAACAGGAATTAGGACTAAAGTAAGAATTTGACATGTGGTCCAACCATTGCCAGAACGTTTTATATAATGTGCAAAAACAATTCCGTTTGGTTGGGGAATTTGTCTCCCGATTTGAATCATGATTCGTGATTCACTACAGTAATTTCTCTCATAAAAAATACACGTAAATTAAAAATAATTCAAATCACATAATTCGAATCCATGAACCAAACGGACCCTAAAACGACAGCAACAACAACAACAACAAACTCTTGTCATGTGCCTTTCAAAAAAATAAAAAATAAAAAGTTTTACGTGTCCCTATAATGGACCCGAAAAGATGACCAGTTTTCTATAGCGTTTTGTCCAACACGAGGTGGAAAAAAAACACAATCACTATTCACATGTTCACACTGTGTGAAACGACAATATTTCCAATGTGCTTCGTCATTCAAAAAGAAAAGTACAAAGAAAAGGACCTTTCTCATTTCTGTTCCAAGCAGCACCATGCATTTCAACGGGATACATACATCATCACATAAATATCAAATTAAGTACTTTTGTAGGTTCATTTCTTAGTACTACTAGCCCATATTGATTCAGTCAAATAATACCTTATGCATTATCCAGTCTAAAAACGTGTATAACGACAACCTATTATGTATATATATATATATATATATATATAATATGTATTCATATATACATACGTAAGGAGGTAATACTATAACATATAAGTTGACCCCAATAAGTGGCTTTATCGAAATAATTGTTGATTGTAAAAGAATTTATGAGGACTTAAATACTATAAGTATACTTCACTCATGAGAGACTCACCGCAAAAGTTACCTTAAAAAGGTAAAAATAAAATACCACAAGAAGATGGACCGCAAGTTTAACCTATATATTAAGTTCATATAACATTCCCGCTAGGGAAGGATAATATTTTGACCTTTTCCTATTACATAATACAAATATATTTGTATTATATTGATACATGAATTTGATGGCGAAAGGCTAGTATGATCCTCTTGAATTATCATGTCCATATATTTCAGTGGCAATATCCACGGATCTCTTTCACGTCCATTCTTTTTCTTTCCCTTCTCCTTTTCGGTTTTCTTTTTCTTTAGGACTTGCGAGTTATAGGGCCTTTTAACTGCTTTATTTATTTATTTATTTACTTTTTGCTGGTTCTTTAAACTGCTTTATTGATCCCATGTGATTTCCTTACGTTTCCCTCAACTTTGACAGATCTTTGCACTTATCCACAGCTTGCTTTTGTTAATTTACCACAAGAAAGTCACCTTGTCCTTTCTTGCCATGCAAGCCAGATATAAAAATTTAACAAGACATATACCATATATTCTTCCTTTCCATAATTATGTACACAGATTTAATATATATAATAAATAAATATAATAATAAATTAAAACGAGTCACCCTAAAAGAAAAAAGAAGGGGAAGAAAAAACTAGGAAGAGCCAAAACCAGACCCCACGGTCAAAAAGACGACCATATCATGTACAACGTACAACAACAATAGGAAGGGGTCTAGATCTCTAATTTGACCGCTGAGTTTGGTCAAAATCACATCATAATAAAAAAAATTATATTTAAAGCAGCTAGTTTTTTATACCAAAAATATATAGAGAGGTGTATTAATAGTTATTTTTTTATAGTCCTACCTAATAAAACTTCAATGTCTTGACTATAACAAAAGGGAATTAGAAGACAAAAATGTTTCGTTAAGTCGAATCTAAGGGAAAGTAAGGGAAATGGCGATGTTTTGAATATTAATGAATATTATCAGAGTACGTTTAAAGCTCTGACTCAAAGTAATAGAATCAATAGAATTAGAGCATTTAATATTTTTCGTATAACGTATAAACAGACTAAATGAATATAAAAGTCACAAAAATATGTGGGAAAACATAATCTAAGGATTAATCAAGACTAAACCATTGAGAAACAACAGTTAAGATTAGATATATATTAAGCGAGTGGCAATTGTTGTCTTTTTTCTAGAAACATTCTTCTTTGTGAATTATATGCTGAAGTCATGTGATTATTTTGCATCGTATTAAAAGCCTAAATGAAGTTGGAATTGATTCTAGATTTAAATTCTATCGCAACAGCTTAATTTGACTGTTGTCCGTCCAAGCTCTCTTGTGCAAAACGTTGTATTTTTATTTAAACAATATATTATTTGTCAATTCAACCTAACGTTAATCACTATATACCCAATCGACAATTTCTCCAATATTTCCACCCATAATGTACTATAATTGGTGCAAAATTTCTACAAAAGTATTATTTAGTATTAAGTATCATGAGTCCATTAATGCTAGGCATATATTATATAAAAAGACTTATACCACTATAAAAAAGAAATATTTAAAATGAACGGTGTAAATTTATTAGCTATATCTACTCCTACACTAAGGCGTTTTGCAATTTCCAGGGCACATTCTATGCAAGTTCTTGGATTGACACAATTTTCAGTTCATGAATATAAGCCAAAAATATGATCAATGAAACCTCTAGTCTATCTAAATTTGTATCTCAAAGTCCTATTACCTGTACGGTCACATTCTCTCATATTCAACCTCTTCTACGTGTTTGGAAAGAAAATATTGTTAAATCCATATATAATATTTCGTTGATTTTCTTGACCAGATCATTTTTCTTCCACTTTCTCTTGATTTCATACCTTACCTGGAGTCACCACTGACCAGAGCAAAGTGCAACAATTATAAGTAGACAATACCAACAAATACATATATATACATATATATATATATATATATAAGTGAAACTAGACCCCACTTAGCCAGGAAAAATATAGTTCCATGCACAAGGATTACAACAGCCTGTTTTTATATAATACTCCAGATCATAATGTCATCCCATATGCTTTGCACTGATCATGAGCTATTCTGAATTGTGCTTATTTTTCATCATATATACATGATGTGGATATATATAATCTGAACACTTGAATAACTGATGAAAGTTTGATTATTTCTAGGATTAGATACGACTTTCAGGTATTGCAAGTCTCTTCGTCATTATAGATTTTTAATGCTTTCCAGGGCATAATTTTAAGATATATATAGTCTAAGTGAGAATTGGGTTATGTACTATTTTACATCTTACACTTTGGATTTATCAAAGGATAGTTTATATTATTTTAAAAAACAATGTGTATCTTATATTTTAGATGTGCTCAAAATTATACCTTCTTATTCAATTAATAGCTTTATAGACTTTTGGTGAACAACAACTGATTTTCCACCCGTGTATTAAGTGAACTTATCCTTTCTAGCTTATGGATAACTTGTTGCCAAACACATGTTAGGCCTTATGTTAAAAAAAAAAAATGGCTAAACAAATTCAAGCTAAAATAAAAAAACTTGTAAATGTGTAAATCCTAAGTTTTAAAGGGTAAAATCAATTGGGAGTCAAATCATCATTCGTGGACTTAGAAGAGATAATAAACCAACATGAATTAATTGGAACTCAAAGGTACAATTCTTGAGTACATTTAAAATGTAAAGTAGATCTATATATATAGTGGTTTTAATGTGGTTACTTTAATATTTACTCAAGTGGTGCGGGTATTGTTATTTTTACCATAATATATTAATTTGATGGTTGTAATAAATTGGGTAATTGAATAAAGAAATTATGATAATTAATAAAATTTGATTCTTATCACGCCACTTCATTAAATTTTTATATTTGATGGGTAAACACCATGAAAAGGACTATTGAAAACTTGTATATATGTGTGTGTTTGTGTTTGTAAAATAGTAATTGAATATCCTTACAAAATTATACCACAGAACTTTCTTTGTGGAATTTTGTTTTTGCTTTGTTTCTTTTTTTTTTTTTTTTTTTTTTTGGTTGAAAGTCATGACTTTGATTTGTAGGATAATTCCTTAATTGAGCATGAAAAATTACCTTATTATGATATGACACAATTTTTAATGATCGATTTTTACCAAATTTTGTGAAGTACTTTTCATGTTTTACTCAATCTGCTAGATCATATGATGGTTAAAAGTTATTTATTTCTAACTGATAGACTGCTTTTTTAAAGTATGATTGAATTCTTCTAATCTGTATATAGTCAGTCCACCTGCACTTTGTTCCTACCTTTGTTTGAAAAGTAATCAAATGTCAAATCCGAATTGAACGTTTTTGTGGTGCGTTTCTTCCGAATGCTTGTCATTTCACTTCTTATAAATTGACCCACATTACCGTGTAATATATTTTATATTGACACTGACCAAATAAGAGCTACTAACTTTTTCCACAAATTACTTAACACAGGACTCCTGCTAATATGTCAAAATCGAGATAATGAACGAGAAATTTTACATCTAAACACACACACATGGTACGGTGTGTAGATACAGATTTGTCGTTCAGTTCCGACAGTAAAAGGCATCAATTTCAGCTGGCAGAATCCAAAGATTAATTAATTGTTATAAGATATTATATATATATATATATATATATGTATGTATGTATGTGTATAGGTATACATGCCATACATGCAGTGGCAGAGGGAGGTGAGGTCGGGGGCATATGCCCTCCTTGGATTTTTGATATTTGATTTTTAAGATTTTTCAAAAAAAAAAAAAAATTACATATACTCCTTTTAATCAATAAAAATTTTAAATATATCTACACAAAGTTCAATCTCAATTTTTTTTTTCTTATTGTCTTTTTTGGTCTTTTCTTATCAAATCTTATAGTTTTAAATGTACCTAACTAATTTTTTTTCTAATTTATTCTTATAAAAGTTTTTTTTTTTTTTTTTAAATTGGTTCCTTCAAAAAAAATTTTGATATAATTTAAGCTATACCAAAGGTGACCCATTAAAATATTTTTTTTCAATTGTGTATCTAATCAAGAATTTTTTAAAAAAAAACAACCCTATTAATTACTATTTTCTCATAAACACACTTTCTCTAATTTTTCCTTATTGAAATAATATATTTTTTTTTTAAAGTGTCCTAAATAAGGATATTCATTTTGTTCATGCGGCACTCGTAACTACTATTTTCTCATATATATAATGAACCTCTTAAAAAAAAATTTTATTCAATTTACTTACTAAAATCTTTATTACTCAAATATGTTTTATTTGTCTATATACGTGTGTGTGTGTATATATATATATATATGTGTGTGTGTGTGTGTGTGTGTGTGTGTGTGTGTGTGTGTGGCTGTAAAGAGAGTAGTGATTAATTTCCAGTCACATCAGAGCCTAGAGAATTGGTATAGTGACATTTGCAAGGCTCCACTAGGCATTGTCCAATGAATCTGTTGTATTCCTATAGAATATCTGGTGAATAGAATTAATTAAAAGGCTAAGCTTGTTTTACCAGCATGGCTCACATTATCCATTACCTATACATATTATTCCTTTTTTTTTTTTTTTTTTTTCATGTCTGCCACTTCTTCTTCTTTTTTTAATGCATGGGATGTGAGGGAAATTTTTATAAAAGAGAAGGTTATTTTTTCTATTACTAGAGAATTTTCTTTTAGCGATTAGATTAAATTTTTTTAATAATCTGATATATGAGTGTTTATGTTTAAAATGTGTATTGTATAATAATTAAAACAAAAACAAAAGAAAAAAACTCACTTAAATTATTAGACTGTTGAAAGATCAATCCAACAACTAAATTAAAGAGCCTTCACAATCGATACTGAAGGAAGCCTTCCCACCATATATAATAGATTTCCTGATAAGAGATTATATGGTTGAGTCATGAACGCCAAAAATACTAAGCAACATTCACAAAGAGGATAATATATGGAAAACAAAAAAAAAATTACATATTATTCTAATTTGATTATTGCACTAATGTTTCTACACAATATCACACAAGATCCTTGGAGGAGATAAAGAGAGAAAACTACATAATTCTTCTGCAATAGTACTTACAAAGCTAGTATATATTATAAAAATCTAATAAAAATTGAAGAAAAAAGAAAAACTATCAAAAATTCAAGTGTTGCAAGACATCATCA
The DNA here is from genome assembly GCA_012066045.3 of Morus alba. NCBI lineage: Eukaryota > Viridiplantae > Streptophyta > Magnoliopsida > Rosales > Moraceae > Morus > Morus alba. The sequence continues at coordinate 5,040,862 of CP050235.2, forward strand.
TCAAAGGAAATCCCAGACATTACATCCCCATGGATATCAGAGTCCAAATTTGATGACAACACCGTCATGTGCCCCGAAGATTGATCAAACACCGTCAAATCATCATCATGATATTGATCAGAGGAGACAATATAATCAGAGGAGGATGATTGGTTCTTCTGACCGGCTACAGTCAAGTTGCTATTACGTGCAGGCTCAATATCCTTGAATTCCTCGTGTTTTACAGAAGTGAGTGATGAGAAAAAAGGATGTGCTTGTTGGGGTGTGAGGTTATTGAGATTATTGGAGTCTTTGAAGCTAAGAAGTAGAGAAGAGCCTTGGTTAGGACTAGTAGAATCAAAGACGAGTTCAGGAGCTCTAAGGAGGTTTCTGCATGTGTGGTGCCCACAATATGTTGTCCTGAAGAGTGGAGGATTGTCTTGAATTTTCTGGAATTGTTTGGTTGCTAGGCATCCCTGATCATACTTGTTAGTGCACCTATAGTAGTGTCTGCACGCATATATACCATGTAAATATATATATATATATATATATATATATATATATATAGTTCATGATAAGAATATTACTATATATGTGTTATCTAATATATACTTGGAATTCAAAAGAAGATACAAAAAAAATTAAGGCCGTGTTTGGAGTTATTTTTATTTTTATTTTTACGTTTTTTGAGAAAAAAATTAAAACGGAGAGAAATAACGTTTGACAAAATGAAAGACAAAAAATAAAAATAAAAAAAAATAATTTTTTTATTTAGTATAAAATGAGAGAGAAATGAAAAATAACTTTTAGTCATTTTTTATTTTTTGTTTCAGTTTTCTCCTCTCTCAAACAGAGAGAGACATTAATAGATTTTTTTATATTAAAAATAATCTTTTAATAAAATTATCTAACACATTTTTAAAAATAATTTATATCTGAGATTAAAAACGTTTTCATTTTAATTTTTATAAAAAAAATAAAATTATTTTAAAATGAGTTTCAAAACACACCCTAAATTTTTTTTTTCCTACTCTTAGTTTGACCAAACCGTTCAAACTAATTAGTCTAAATATTTAAAACTCATTTAATTCACTAATTTAAATTTTTAATTTAAATTAAAATATAATTTTATGTAAAAAAATTTTATTGTAAAAAAAGTTAAATATAATTATTTTTAAAATTTTTTTATTATAATAAAATTTAAATTAATAAAATGAACGGGTGATTATCGGAGGAAAAGTAGTCTCAAACCGAAGAAGGAAAATTTTCGGCTTGACATAATGGCAGATGAATCCTTAGTTTCCCGTACAACTGAGTACGGACTTACCAACTAAAGAAGGAAAATTTCCCGCAATCTTGGAGTTCTTTTCCGAAATTTTAGAAGTAGCGACTAGCTAAAGTCTTTTTTTTTTCTTCTTCTTTTTTACTTTTTTTTAGGTAGAATCTAGTATTTCTAAAAACGTTTTTCAAGTTTGTTTCCAAATATAAGTATAACAGTATATCTCGAGTTAAATAACATTAATGGGGAAAATATCAGATTTATATATATATATATATATAATGGATATTAGCCAACAACTAATCACATATGTAAAACGATAATTATTGCATCATTTTTTTTTTTTTCAGTAGAAAGATAATTATTGCATCTTGTACCTGGGATGTTTGGCTTTGAGAATCATTTTTTGTCCGTACTTTCTCCATGCATGCCCATCATCAATCGAAGTTGAAGTTTCTCTTTGCCAGGTATAGGCAGCCTTCCTGAAAACATTTTAACAATATGCCATAATATTATATCCAAATTATCACCCAAAAAAAAAAAAACAAAAAAAAAAAAACAAAAAAACAAAAACAAAAACAGAACAAAACAACAAATCCCTTGTAAGCTTGTATGAATAAAAAAGCTAAAGCTGTCGACCAATTTTACACCACCCATATTCTAGCCATGAGTGGTAAATCAGGTAGGGATTAAAGGGCATGTCTGTCCATTCACTTATATTACTTCGCTTCTTAGTTGAAATCGGCAAATGGGCATGCTAGATCTTAGGTCACTCAGTCCCAATCCCACTTGAATAGACGAAACTACCCCCAACCCCACAATCAAAATCTAGCTAGGTCAATATTTTATTTTATTTTTGCTTACCTTCTCTTGTAGCAACCTCTCCGATCTTTCAAAGTAGTGGAAACACTCCTGCAACTTTCCCCGGAATCCTCAGATTTCCGACCATCCAAACACGGCGAATCGACGCGAGAGCTAGTGGCCGCTGCCGCCTGAATCTGAGAAAGGACGGCCTCAACAGTGTCGTTTTTGTTCAACATGAAAAGGGTATTCGTAAACGACTTCATTATCCTCGAAACCAGATCTTCCGCAGAATTTACCAACGACCCATCATCGCAACCCGGCTGAGAAAGCAAAGTTTGGAGTCGATTGGTGATTTCGCGACCTTGAACAAGCTCATCGATCAGCTTTTGCCGACCGCAGGGCACATTTTCAGGCAAAGGAGAAGAAGCCATATTGTAATGTTATGTTGGAAAGTAATGGGGCAAAACTGAAAATGAAAATAGAACTTTTGCTACTAAACTGAGCCAAAGATGGATAATAGGGAAAGATGTCCTTTTATACATGTAAAGAAAAGCAGTGCAATATAATATATGATATGATTAGCAAAAAATATGATATATGATATAGGAAAGAAGCTAGTTGGAAAATTCCTGGTATTGAGGCAGTCCTTAAACAACCCCCACGCGCGTTATAAGCACACGTCAACAACTCCGCGTGCTACAACTAACTTCCTTTTTTTTTTTTTCATTTAAAAAAAAAAAAACTTTTTTTTTTTTTTTATACGTACAAATTTATGTATTACGACACAACAACATTTTGACACTAGTATTTCATTAAATTAGTGACAAAAACAATATTGAGAAAAAGATATTGTAATGAAAACCTTGAACGGATATAATACTAAGGAAAATAGTAGAATAGGTAATAATTTAAGAAAGATTCAACCTTCATTAAATTAGTGCAATTAAATTTTAACACCAGTCAGAAATTATTTCTCAGAGAACGTGAATTAGATATTCAAATGAAAACCTTGAACGGATATAATAAAAGTTATGAGAGTTTTACATAGGATATGAAAAAATACTTAATGGCCGGATACTTCTTAACAATAATTTAGAGTCGTGAGATATGTATTAAATTATGTCGTTTTTGTTTGTTTATATTATTATTATTTTAATGTAATTTTGATCAAACTTAACTTTTAAAAACGCAGCTATAAAAGGATTTTAAAAATTATTATGAAATTCATAAGACATTTAAAGAAGAAAATTGTCTTGCTTTTTTTTTTTTTTTTTTTTTTTTCAATTTTTGTGAAAGGCAAGCTTAACTTTTTTACTAACAATAGTGAAGGCACTTTTAGCTATCTTAAATTAATTGATCTCCCACATGGTCTATGAGTGATCATATTAAAAATATATAATGTGTAACATAAAAGTACTCTCACAATCAATTTGATAATTTAAAAATTAATTAAACGGTTAAAAGAGCCTTCATTATCAACAGTGAATGAAATTCTTAATTCCCTTATTTTCTTTTGATAACACTTTAATTTTTACTTTTTTTTTTTTTTGTAAATGGCTCTTGATTTTTACTTTGCAACTAATAATTTTCCTTAAAAAGTCTACACAAGAATGTGGTGTTTTCTTTTTATAAGTTAAAATTTTTATGCTCTTTAATAAAGGTGAGGCTAGTAGCCCGAATTGAAATCGGGTTGATTGGGCAAATCCTAAAAGGAAAAGAGTCGGTCAAGCTCAGCCCTAAAGTCTAACGAGTCTAGGGCCTGGGCTGGCCTAGTCCGGTCTGTAATTTGATAAGCCATTTCAAAAAAAATTAAAAGAGAGCATTTGTGTTGAGCCGGTCCAACAGTGAAGCATTCGGGCCAACTCATTTAACCCAACCTAAACTTACGGTTCTAACATAAAGCATATTTATATCAAAGAAATTGTCATTCAATTTATTCTTGCATTTTGCATGCATTATATTAGTTTAAATTTTTTTTTAAGAGTAGCCTCGTTTTCTTAACTTTGATAAAATAAGATAAGATATGTAGCATTAAGTTGGCATACTAAAAAAAAAATTTTCTCCGATAGCCATTATAAAAATGGATTACCGGTAACTTTTTATTTATGAGCCGTTAGATCTATATCATAATTTTTAAATTTATATCAAAATTTATCTGTTTTATATATTTTTTTAATTTAATGTGATTTTAATTAAATCTAATAATTAAAAACTGAGATTACTAATAGAATGAACTATCGTAGAAGTTCAAGAAAAAAAAAATACCAGAGTTTAATTTTAGGCAGTGCAATTGCAAAGAGTAAACAACGAAAGAAAGTTGTATCTTTGTTTGGTTAATGAAAGTCCAATTACAAAAATAAAATAATAATAAATAAATAAATAAACGAAAGAAAGAAAGATTTGGGAGAAGGATTGGCACGCGCCTTGCAGAGAACGTGCAAGAGGGCATTGCCCGTCTGACGAATGGCAAGTGAAGTAAAAAAATGACATCACTATGCTGACGTCATTCTTCCAATTGATTCCTGCCAGTTGGACGTCTGAGTTTTTTTTTTTTTTTTATATTCAAGTTGTTTTTTTTTCTTCTTCCACGTTTTAATTTTCCAATAAATAATATTAATAAAGTGTAAGCTTTTTTGTCTTTTTGTGTGATAGAATATTAGGCGATGGCAAGCTGTTGGTGATTATCTTCTTTCGCGGGACCCTGACGTAAATATTAATTATCGAAGGACGATAATAACCTTGAACATTAAATTCTACTGTGGTAGGTTTCTAATGTGAACGAGGGACACTTTTGGGCTTAGGCCACCATGCAATGTTAATAAATTCTCCCAGGCTCTGGTGGTCTTCGTCGGAAAAGAAAGAAAAATTTTTGTAGGTATACACTTTCCCTAAGAAGTGGGTAACTATTTCTACCAAAATTAAAATAATAAAAAAAAGAATAAGTGGATAACTACAAGCCGCAGAAGTGATCCTCTGCTTCTAAAAAATCTGGGTTGCAAATGGACATTGTGAAAAATGTAGAGTCCGTTTGGTTGGGAGATTCGTCCCCTGATTCGAATCATGATTCGTGATTCGCTACAGTTGTTTCTCTCACAAAAAATATACGTAAATCAAAAATAGTTCAAATCACATGATTCGAATTTCTGAACAAAACGGACCCGTAAACTAACACAACAACATAAGTCTCGTTCATTTTATTAATTCGAATTTAGAATTTGAGTTTTGTTACAATAAAAAATTCTCACAAATAATCACATTTAACTTTTTTACTATAATAAAAAACTCTTATATAAAATCAAATCTCAATTTAAATTAAAAATTCAAATTAACAAACTAAACGGACCCATAATATATTTAACTTAAACCATCTCCCATTCCAATTATTGTAACTAAAAATTTTTGAAATAAACGTATTTGATGTACTCTTTAATTTTGCGTATCCAAATGTCTTATTTACTTTTTATTGTACTAATTTTAAATCTACTTTTTATTGTAATTATTTTAAAATAATGATGTTGTCATGATTAAATAAAAAAAATAATATATTAAACAATAATAATTAAATGTTAAATTTAGTACTTGTCATAATTAAATTAAAAAATTTTTTTTTTTTTCTATTCTAAATACCCAAAACGCATGTTATTTTGCCATTCTTTAAAAAAAAAAAAAAAAAAAAAAAAAAAAAAAAAACACTGCATTATTATTAGATAATTAATGTCATAACAATACTTATAACTACATCATATATAAATACACATAATAATATTAATGACTCAACAAGTGAATAAAGATATATTTGAAGTCTAAAAATAAAAGAATATTTTGACACACAACCAACAAGCACACTCAAGACTCTAATAAAAAAAATCTTTAATGTTGAGATAAATTTTCGCGCACTTTAAAAGATATAATTATTAACCCTCGTAATGAGGGGATATCAACAACGCAACAAAAAATAATAAAAAGCCAAATACACTCAGGCTACTAACAACAAAATATTAACAAATTAAAACAGAACAGTAAAAATATCAACACTTTATTATAAACACATAAATTAAAACATGAGAGTAAACACTGAAAGATACTGACAAGACTCTAATGACACGTTGAACACGATCACACAGATGGGCGAAAGAGCCGCAATACAGCATGTTACTAGAAGAAGACACCCAGCTCACCTCCTCTGTCACCATCTCGGATCGTTGAACCATCACCGCTCCTCCCCCTTCTACACCCCAGAGAGATCCAAGTTGGCGCATCTGGTGACCCTCCCATTTTAGATCCTTAAAAGGCGGACTTTATTAAGGAACAAAATAAACAAAGCAAGGGAAAGACAGCAACCCAAAAACAACGCTGGGTGAGATGAAACGAAAAGAAGGGGGAGCTTTTGTTTTGCAGCAATACCCCGTTGGCAATCCATTAATTTTATTTGGCTTTCTTCTCCCTCTCTTCCATTATATTTTCTTAACTTCTTCTTTGACTGTTTGAGATTTTATAATGGAATCTTTTATAACCATACTATTACAAAATTGATTATAATTTTTAAATTTTTTTAACTCCTAGATTTTTATTAAAATTTTTTTAATTTAATATGATTTTGATTAAAATCAAAAGTTAAAAATTGAGTCTATTTATAAAATGGACTACTAAAGAAATTTCTTACTTTTTAACTTTTAGTTTTGGCTTTGAGCATATTTGATTTACGAATGAGGGAAACTTTTCTGCCATTGTTGTTCAATTGGAGCTCTCGGTGTTTCTGAGGAGAGCGATGGATTACAAAAATTTACACACACAGACGGTAAAGATAGGACTTATGTGGACGTTATCGACACGGCGATCACTATTGCTTTCATGGATTATGAGAGCGACTGAAGGCAAAGGAATAGAATTAATCTTAATTAAGGCAACATAGTGTTTCTACCTAGCTTAAAAAAATAAAAAAAAAAAAAAAAAAATCACGTTGTTATTCGTGGGAGGAAGCCACATGCTCTAAAATAGTGCGTGTAGGCGCTTAAATTTGAAAGGACGCAAAGGGGGATTACAAACCTAACAAAAAATTTAAGGCATGTAACCTTAAAAATCGGAAGATTTTACACAGTGATTCCTAAACTTGGTCCCCAGTTTAAATTATGAACAACTGTGTCCAATGAATCTATTGTATTCCTATAGAATATCTGGTGAATAGAATTAATTAAAAGGTTAAGCTTGCTTTATCAGCATGGCGCACATTATCCCTAATATATACATATTATTCCTTCTTCTTTTTTTTTTTAAGTCTGCCACTTCTTCTTCTTCTTTTAATGCTTGAGATGTGAGGGAAATCTTTATAATAGAGAAGGTTATTTTTTCTATTAGTAGAGAATTTTCATATGTAAGTTCTTTTTTCAAATATATGGAAAACAAAAGAAGATGACATATTATTCTAATTTCCTGATAAGAGATTATATGGTTGAGTCATGAACGCCCAAAATACTAAGCAACATTCACAAAGAGGATAATATATGGAAAACAAAAAAAGATTACGTATTATTCTAATTTGATTATTGCACTAATGTTTCTACACAATATCACACAAGATCCTTGGTGGAGATAAAGAGAGAAAACTACATAATTCTTCTGCAATAGTACTTACAAAGCTAGTATATATTATAAAAATCTAATAAAAATTGAAGAAAAGGAAAAACTATCAAAAATTGAAGTGTTGCAAGACATCATCATCAAAGGAAATCCCAGACATTACATCCCCATGGATATCAGAGTCCAAATTTGATGACAACACCGTCATGTGCCCCGAAGATTGATCAAACGCCGTCAGATCATAATCATGATATTGATCATAATCAGAGGAGGATGATTGGTTCTTCTGACCGGCTACAGTCAAGTTGCTATTACGTGCAGGCTCAATATCCTTGAATTCCTCGTGTTTTACAGAAGTGAGTGATGAGAAAAAAGGATGTGCTTGTTGGGGTGTGAGGTTATTGAGATTATTGGAGTCTTTGAAGCTAAGAAGTAGAGAAGAGCCCTGGTTAGGACTAGTAGAATCAAAGACGAGTTCAGGAGCTCGAAGGGGGTTTCTGCACGTGTGGTGCCCACAATATGTTGTCCTGAAGATTGGAGGATTGTCTTGAATTTTCTGGACTTGTTTGGTTGCTTGGCATCCTTGATCATACTTGTTAGTGCACCTATAGTAGTTCCTGCGCACACATATATATAGTCCATGATGATCAGATTGATGACTTGGAGTTCAAACAAAGGTACATATATATGCAGTAAATATTTTCTTTTATTTTCTACTTACTCGATTTTTTGCTTGTAATTCAATTTGTAGGGAAAGATTAGTTTCGGCTTTATGATGAGCAGATCTAACCTAGTTTTGTTTTGTTTTGTTTGTTTTTTTTTTTTTTTTTTTTTTTTAAGATTCAAACATAGTTTTCCGTACAACTGTTTATGGACTTGTTAGTGCACCTATAGTAGTGTCTGCACGCATATATACCATGTAAATATATATATATATATATATATATATATATAGTTCATGATAAGAATATTATTATCTATGTTATCTAATATATACTTGGAATTCAAAATAAGATACAAAAAAATTAAGGCTGTGTTTGATGTTGTTTTTATTTTTATTTTTTACGTGTTTTGAGAAAAAAAAAATTAAAATAAGAGAAAAATAACGTTTGACACAATGAAAGATAAAAAAACGAAAATGAAAATAATTTTTTATTTTAATATAAAATGAATGAGAAATTTTTTATTTCTATTTTCTCTTCTCTTGAATAAAAAAAGACATTAATAGATTTTTTTTAATACAAAAAATAATCTTTTAATAAAATTATTCAACACATTTTTAAAACATCTTTTGATTGAAAATGTTTTCATTTTTATTTTCATACAAAAAAATAAAATCATTTTAGAATAATTTCTAAACACACCTTAAATTTTTTTTCCCACTCCCTGTTCATTTTACCGATTCGAATTTAGAATTTGAGTTTTGTTACATTAAAATGTTCTCAGAAACAGTCACGTCTAATTTTTTTATTATAATAAAAAATTCTCACATAAAATCACATTTCAATTCAAATTACAAATTTAAATAAAAAAAAGTGAGCGCCTCTCACCAAACAGTCCAAACTAATTTAATTTCTGTTTGATTCATAAATTCAAATCATGTAATTTGAACCATTTTCAATTTATGTATATTTTTTGTGAGAGAAAATACTATAGCGATTATAAATTATCATTTGAATCAAGATTGAAATCTTGAAACCAAACGATTAATTAGTCTGTATATAGTTAGTAGATGGGAGAAAAAGTAGTCTCAAACTAAAGAAGGAAAATTTTCGGCCTGACATAATGGCAGATCAATCCTTAGTTTTCCCGCACAACTGAGTACGGACTTCCTAACTAAAGAAGGAAAATTTGCCGCAATCTTGGAGTTCTTTTCCGAAATTTTAGAAGTAGCAACTAGCTAAAGTCTTTTTTTTTTTTTTTTTTTTTTTCCTTTTTTTTAGGTAGAATCTAGTATTTCTAAAAACGTAGTTCAAGTTTGTTTCCAAATATAAGTATAACAGTATATCTCGAGTTAAATAACATTAATGGGGAAAAGATCAGATATATATATATATATATATATATATATATATGTAATGGATATTAGCCAACGACTAATCACATATGTAAAACGATAATTGTTGCATCCTTTTTTTTTTTCAGTAGAAAGATAATTATTGCATCTTGTACCTGGGATGTTTGGCTTTGAGAATCATTTTTTGTCCGTACTTTCTCCATGCATGCCCATCATCAATCGAAGTTGAAGTTTCTCTTCGCCAGGTATAGGCAGCTTTCCTGAAAACATTTTAACAATATGCCATAATATTATATCCAAATTATCACAAAAAAATAAAATAACCGTATTTAAAGTTAATTTTGTTTTTATTTTTGATTTTTATGTTTTTTTAAATAAAAATAAAAAAATAATATTTGACACAATTAAAAATTTTAAAAAATAAAAAATAATTTTTTAATTTAATATAAAATAAAAAAAAATGAATCGTTTTTATTTTTTTTTTTTTTTTTTTTCTCTAGAGCTTAAAAAATATTAATAAATTTTTTATAATAAAAATAATTTTTAATAAAATTATTAAACGTATTTTTAAAAATAATTTTTTTATTTAAAATTTAAAATATTTTTATTTTTTTATATAAAAAAAATAAATTTATTTTAAAATGAGTTTCATAACGCACTCAAAATCTCATAATCTCATATAAGCTTGTATGAATACTACAGCTAAATCAGTCTACCAAGTTTACCCCACCCATATTGTAGCCATGAATGGTAAATTAAATCTGGTAGAGAATAAGGGGCATGTCAGTCCACTCACTTCTATTATTTCGCTTCTTAGTTGAAATCGGCAAATGGGCATGCTAGATCTTAGGTCACTCAGTCCCAATCCCACTTGAATAGACGAAACTACCCCCAACCCCACAATCAAAATCTAGCTAGGTCAATATTTTATTTTATTTTTTTGCTTACCTTCTCTTGTAGCAACCTCGCCGTTCTTTCAAAGTAGTGGAAACACTCCTGCAACTTTCCCCGGAATCCTCAGATTTCCGACCATCCAAACACGGCGAATCGACGCGAGAGCTAGTGGCCACGGCCGCCTGAATCTGAGAAAGGACTGCCTCAACAGTGTCGTTTTTGTTCAACATGAAAAGGGTATTCGTAAACGAGTCCATTATCCTCGAAACCAGATCTTCCGCAGAATTAACCAACGACCCATCATCGCCAACCGGCTGGGATAGCAAAGTTTGGAGTCGATTGGCGATTTCGCGACCTTGAACAAGCTTATCGATCAGCTTTTCATTTTCAGGCAAAGGAGAAGAAGCCATATTGTTGTGTTATGTTGGAAAGTAATGGGGGTAAAACTAAAAAATAAATAGAACTTTAGCTATTAAACTGAATCAAGATAAATAACAGGAAAGATGTCCATTTAAACATGTGAAGAAAAGCAGTGCAATGCGATATATGATTTGATTTAGCCAAAAAGATGATATATGATATAGGAAGATAAAGAAGCTAATTGGAAATTCCAGGTATCGAGGCATACTTAAACAACCCCCACGCGCGTTATAAGCACACGTCAACAATTCCGCGTGCTTCAAGTACATATTTTTTTTCATTAAAAAAAACTTTTTTTTTTTTTTTTTTTTTTTTTTTTGCGTGTGTTATACGTACAAATTTATGTATTACTACACAACAATATTGGAGAAAAATATTGTAATGCTTGACACTAGCAATAATAATGAGATTCAACCTTTTTTAATGAGTGCAGGTAGAATTAAATTTTAACACCGGTTAGACATTATTTTTCCGGAAAACATGAATTAGATATTCAAATGAAAATCTTGACCGGATATAATAAAAGTCATGAGAGGTTTACATATGGTAGGATACTTCTTAATAATAACTTTGAGTCGTCGAATATGTATTAGATTATGTTGTTTTTTTATTATTATTTTGATGCGAATTTGATCAAATTTAATTTTTAAAAACTCTGCCATAAAAGCCTTTAAAAATTATTATGAAACTCATAAGACATTTAAAAAAGAAAATTGTCCTTTTTTTTTTTCTTTTTTATCAATTTTTATAGAAGGGGAGCTTAACTTTCTTACTAACGATAGTGAAGGCTCTTTTAGCTATCTTAAATGAATTTATCTCTAACATGATTTATGAATGACCATGTTAAAAATATGTAATGTGTAACGTGAAAGTACTCTCACAATCACACTCATAGAACTGATAGTTCAAAAATTAATTAAACGGTTAAAAGAGCATTTATTATCAATAGTGAAAAAAATCCTTAATTCCCTACTTTTCTTTTAGTAAAACTTTTATTTTTATTTTTTTTTATTTTTGTGAATCGCTCTTGATTTGTACTTTGCAATTAATAATTTTTCTTAAAAAGCATACATAAGAATGTGGTGTTTTTTTTTTTTAAGTCAATTTTTATGCTCTAAAGTAGAGGTGAGACTGGTAGCTTGAATGAAAATTGGGTTGGTTGGGCAGACCCTAAAAGGGAAATGGTCAGCCAGGGTCGGCCTAGCCTTAAAGTCTGACGGGTCTAGGGCCGACAGCCCCGGTTCGGTTCGTAATTTGATAAGTCATTTCAAAAAAATTAATAGAAGGCGTTTGTGCTGAGTCGGTCAACAATGACAGATATCGGGCCAACCTATTTAGCCCAACTTAAACTTACAATTATAGCATTAGGCATATTTATATCAAAGAAATTGTAATTCAATTTATTCTTGCATTTTGCATGCAAATTAGTTTAGCTTTTTTTTTTTTTTTAGAGTAGCCTCGTTTTCTTAACTTTGATGAAATAAAATAAGATACGCAGTATTAAGCTGGCATACTAAAAAAAAGATTTTCTCTAGTAGTTATTATAAACACAAATAATCAATAATTTTTTTATTTTTAAACTGTTAGATTTATATTAAAATTTGTTTATTTTATATATATATTTAATCTAATTTAATTTTAACACAATTTAACGATAAAAAATGAGACTATTGATAGAATAGACTATCGAAGAAGTTTCAAAAAAAATATTGGAGTTTATTTTTAGGCAGTGCAATTGCAAAGAGCAAACAACAAAAGAAAGTTGTATATTTGGTTAATGAAAGTCTAATTATCCACAAAAAAAAAAAAAAAAAAAAAAAAAAAAAAAAAAAAAGAAAGATTTTGGGGAAGGATTGCCACGCGCCTTGCAGAGAACGTCCAAGAGGGCATTGCCTGTCTGACGAATGGCAAGTGAAGTAAACAAATGACATCACTTTGTTGACGTCATCTTCCAATTGATTCCTGCCAGGTGGACCTCGAGGTTTTTTTATGTTCAAGTTGTTGTTTTTTTTTTTTTCCCGTTTTAATTTTTCATTAAATAATATTTAAGGGCCCGTTTACTTTACTAATTTAAATTTTTAATTTAAGTTGAGATTTAATTTTATGTGAGAGTTTTTTACTGTAGTAATAAAGTTAGATGTGATTGTTTATGAGAGCTTTTTATTATAACAAAATTTAAATTCTAAACTCGAATAAACAAAGTGAATGAGGCCTAAATATTTCCAATAAAATAAGAAAATAATATTAAAGTGTAAAGCTTTTTGTCTTTTTGTGTGATAGATTATAGAATGTTAAACAATGGCAAGTCGTTGGCAATAATCTTCTCTCGCGGGACCCTGACATAAAAATTGATTCTGTTTAATATTGAGATTCATTTCTTAATTTAAATCATGATTTATAATTTATTATAATATTTTTTTTATAAAAATATATATAAATTAAAAATAATTTTAATTATATAATTTAAATTTATGAACTAAACAGACTTATTATCAAAAATTTGACGGACGATAATAACCTTAAACATTAAACCTGACACAAAAATTAATTATGGAAGGACGATAATAACCTTGAACATTAAACTTGACATATCCGTTTGGTTCATGAATTTAAATCATGTGATTAAAATTATTTTCGATTTACGTGTATTTTTTGTGAGAAAAAATATTACAGCGAATCATGAATTATGATTCAAATCAGAGAGTGAATTTAGAAATTAAACGGACAAATAAAAATTAATTTGAACATTAAATTCTGTGGTAAGTTTTTAAAATTTTGTTTGCTTTACTGATTTAAATTTAAAATTTAAATTTTATTATAATAAAAATTTAAAAAAATAATAATATTTAATTTTTTTATTATAATAAAAAATTTTCACATAAAATTATATTTTAATTTAAATTATAAATTTAAATTAATAAAATGAAGGATGGTACATATAAATGAGGGACATTTTTGGGTTTTGGGCTTACAATGTTAATAAATTCTCCCAGGCCCCGGTGGACTTTGTCGGAAAAGAAAAGGGGAAAGGAAATTTTTTTGTAGGCATACGCTTTCTCTAAGAAGTGGATAACTATTTCTACCAAAACTAAAAAAAAAAAAAAAAAAAAAAAAAAAAAAAAAAAAAAAAAAAAAAAAAAAAAAAAGAATTAAGTGGATAACTATAAGCCGCAAAGTGATCCTCTGCTTCTAAGAAGTCTGGGTTGCAAATGGACATTATGAAAAATGTAAACTAACACAACAACAAAATATATTTAACTTGGACCATCTACCATTTCAATTATTTGTAACTAAAAATTTTTTTGAAATAACGTATTTGATGTACTCTTTAATTTTGCATATCCAAATGTCTTATCTACTTTTTATTGTAAGAATTTTTTAAAAAATGATGTTGTCATGATTAAATAAAAAAAAAATTAATATATTAAATAATAACAATCAAATGTCATATTTAATATTTGTTATGTTTTGTGATAAATTTTGTTTTAAATTTAGATATGGTATTGTTAATTTTAGCATGGACAATAACATTTGCATGGAAGAGTACCTTTTTTTCTTTTAAGTGTCAAAATTTTTCAGCAATACATCAACTTGATGTTACATTGAGAATTGGATTCCGGGAGATCAAACTGTGTATGATTGTGGAGGAGCATATAGATTTACATGTTCAGTTTATTATTGAAGGCGGAGGAAGATGTAATGAGAGGAAAATTAACTCAAAAACTGTTTTTTTTTTTTTTTTTTTTTTTTTTTTTTTTTCTGAATAATACCCCAAAATGCATGTTACTTTGCCGTTCCTTAAATAAAAAAAAAAAAAAAAAAAAACACACACACTGCGCTGTTATTAGATAATCGATGTCATATTGGTACTTATAACTACATCATATACAAATGCGCAGGACAATACTAATAACCCAACAAGTGAATAGAGACATGTCTGGGCTTGAAAATGAGAGAACATCTCAGTACACTACTAACGAGCACACTCAAAGCTCTAGTAGAAGAAATCCTTCCTGTTGAGATAATCTTTCGCGCTCTGGAATGCATGATTACCAACCCTTATAATGAAGAGACATCAGCAACAGAACAAACTAAAACAACACAAGGCCAAACACACCCCAGCGACCAACAACGAAATATAAACAAATTAAAACAGAACGACAGAAATATCAATACATTATTACAAGCACACAAATTAAAACATGAGAGTAAACACTAGAAGACATCGATAGAGACTTTGATGATGCGCCAATCACCACCATAGATGGGCGAGAGAGCCGCAACACTGTACGCTACTCGAAAAAGACACCCAACCCACCTCCTCCGTCGCCATCTCTGATTGCTGAACCAACACCACTCATCTCTCTACACCCACGAACTTGACAATGCCTTCCTTGAAAGAGGGATTTTATTAAGGAACAAGATGAACAAAGCAAGGGCAAAGACAACAACCCAAAAACAACGCTCAGTGAGATAAAACGAAAAGAAGGGGGACCTCTTGTTTTGCAGCAATACCCGGTTGGCAATCCATTAATTTTTTTAGGCTTTCTTCTCCCTCTCTTCTATTATATTTTCTTAACTTTTAGTTTTGGACTGTTTGAGATTTTGTAATGGAATGTTTTATAACCAAACTATTACAAAATTGATTAAACTTTTAGATTATTTTTATTTTTCAACTGTTTAATCTGTATCAAAATCTGTCTGTTTTACATACTTTTTTAATTTAATATAATTTTTATCAAATTCAATGCAGTGTTTCTATTTAGCTTAAAAAAACAAAAATCGCGTTGTTCTTCGTGGGAGGAAGCCACGTGTTCTAAGATAGTGCATGTAGGCGCTTGAATTTGAAAGGGTGCAAAGGGGGATTACAAACCTAATAAAAATTTAAGTCATGTAACCTTAAAAATCAGAAGATTTTACACAAGGATTCCTAAACTTGTTCCCCAGTTTTAAATTATGAACAACTGTGTCCTTAAACTTTTTTTTTTTTTTTTTTTGACAATTGGGGCTCTATTTTGAAATTTGGACAATTGAGTTTACTAAAAAGATCCCCTTTAACATTGGTTAAATAAATGGAAATTGTGGAACAAAAATAAATTTAATTTACAGAAGTTTTAATCAGTTAAGATTATTATTATTTTAACCTTAAAAAACTTTGTTCATATTTGAATTCATTAAACTCATGACTTTAGA
Organism: Morus alba; assembly: GCA_012066045.3. NCBI lineage: Eukaryota > Viridiplantae > Streptophyta > Magnoliopsida > Rosales > Moraceae > Morus > Morus alba. The sequence continues at coordinate 5,057,028 of CP050235.2, forward strand.
ATGTAGATATCACAAATGTTTTATAGTTTTAAATATTTAATTTATTATTTTTAATAATATTGTCTAAATTTGGAAATTAAGGACTCAAGTTTAGTTGCCCAAATTTTCAAAGGAGAGAATTACGTATAATGCCTTCTCATAACTCAAATGCAATGTTCTGTTGAGCAATATTGACCCCTCTTTTTTTTTTGTACATTTATATCCCTTTTTTTTTTTTTTTTTTTTCAAATCTCTCTTTCAATTTTTCAAAAAGAAATTTTTTTTTTTCAATTAACATTTTTGTCCCAGATACAAACAATCCGTTTAGTTCGCTGATTTGAATTTTTAATTCAAATTGAGATGTGATATTATGTGAGAATTTTTTATTATAATAAAAAAATTAAATGTGAGATTTTAATTATTTTTTAGAATTTTTTACTGTAACAAAACTTAAATTTTAAATTCGAATCGACAAAATGAACGGGACTTAAATCACTTTGAAAAGATATTGTCATCTTTTCCTCCCTCACCTTAGATCTCTTCCCTCTCTCTCCTGCTCGAGTCTCCACCTCCCTTTGAATCATGGACAAATCTCATGTTCTTCCAACTGCACAACAGCAGTGACAATGCGGGAAGATTCACTGTTGTCGTTTTTGGAGATCGAAGCTTTGTTAATCTCCTCCTACGTGCGAGTTCTGCTCTATTGAGTTCCTCCAACAGGATGAAACAAGGTGGTGAGTTCCTTCGATCCATCCGACAGTCGGAGTCCGTTAATGTTCAGTACGATGGGATCGAGTTGGTGCCGACATCAATTATTATTATTTTTTAAAATATCTTGTAGATTAGAAAAAAAATAATTTGACAATCTGTCTCGACGACCGAAGATTTTGTTGAAAATATAATTATTCTTTTTATTTTTTATTTTTTTGAGAAAAAAAAAAAACAATTTAAAACACAATTTAATATAATTAAAGATAAAAAATAAAAAAAAAAAAATAATTTTTAATTTAATGTAAAATAAAAAAAAAAAAAAAATAATTTTTAATTATTTATTTTATTTTTTTATTTTCTCATTTTTTAAATAAAGAAAAATATTAATAATTTTTTTTTTTTTTAATAAAATTAAAAATATATTTTTAAAAATATATAAAAATTAAAAATATTTTTATTTTATTTTTTTATATAAAAATAAAATTATTTTAAAATAAATTTTAAACGCACCAAATACAGTAGATTATAAGAAAAATAATCCACTAAATTACTCTCCAACAACCAGGTCAACGACCAGCACCAGTGATTGGCAAAATTCAAAGATCACCTTTGACAGCATCTGGTAGATTACTGAAGGTAATCTAGCATATTATCTTTTTTGTGTGGCCATGGCAATTTCGGTGACACATATTTTAACCCTGAATAACATATTACAAGATTTCGGGTCTGAAATGAAAAAAAAAAAGTGTGTTCAAAAGGATATTTATGTGCTTTTTCAAAATAAGGACTAAAGTGTCACTTCTCAAAAAAAAAAAAAAAAAAAAAAAGACTAAAGTGTTAAAAAAATGCGAGCTTAGAAATTTTAAAAAAAAAGGAATAAAATGCTAAAAAAATGAGTTTTTGAAAATTTCAAAACTCAAGTGTAAAAATATTAATGTGATATTTTTTTAAAATTTTTAATTATAATAAAAAAAAATTAAATTTAATATTTTTAAGTATTTTTTAATTATAAAATCTTAAAATTAAAAATTATAATTAATAAAATAAATAAAAAAAACAAACCCAAATCTAAACCCCACCCTATATTATATAATTAAAAAAATTTATGTGTAAAGAAAAATATTGAAAAATTATGAATCCCTAAAATAATAAATCTAAAACAAAACAAAAAAAAAAAAAAAAAAAACCACACCCTAAAATAACAAACCCAAAACCTCTATTCAGTACACAAGGCTTCTCCCTCATTTCTGCCCTCTCTTCTCTTGAGCCTCTAGTGGTAAGCTTCATCATTCTTCTCTTAATTTCCTTTTTATTTCGTCTCATGTTCTTCCCATAACATTTATTCCTTTCAATTTCCCCTTTTAATTATCGTAGAGAAACCCACCATGAACGCTCCCGACCGATACGAGCGATTCGTCGTCCCTGAAGGCACCAAGAAGTACATTTTTCTTCATTTTTATTTTCAATTTTCCCATTGTTATTATCTTTTTCTTTTTTTGGCCGAATATTTTTGGGTTTTGGTTAATCGCAGGGTCTCGTACGAGAGGGACACTAAGATCATCAATGCGGCGTCGTTTACCATCGAGAGAGAGGATCACACCATTGGCAACATCCTCCGCATGTAAATTTTTTCATTTTTTTTGTTAAATATCTTTAATTTTCGATTTTCTTTTTTGGGTAATTTTTTTTTTTTTTTTTGGTTTTTAAATATTGGGTGTTCTCTACCAGGCAATTGCACAGGGATGAAAATGTGCTTTTCGCCGGTTACAAGCTTCCTCACCCGCTTCAGTACAAGATCATTGTCAGGGTAAGTAAGTACTATTAAATTCTTAATTATAAATGTTTGTAATTTTTTACAATTTCAGTTTTAAATTTTTTGTTTGTTGGATTGGGCTTTGGTTGTTTTGTTAGTTAGTTTTGGTGTAGAGGAAATAAATTAAAAAGAATTGATAGGTTAATAAAGACGCTTGTGTATCTGTGGAATTCTGGTACGATGTGGTCTCCTTCGTTTCGTTAGTTCGAATCATAACTCAAGTTTTTACTAAAATTTAACTTTTTTTGCTACATTATTTTCTCACATGAATTCACTATTTAACTCAAAAGTCTGTAACTTTGCATCATATAAAAGTGGTTTTGCAGTGTTTCAATAGAAAATAGACATGGTTTAATCAATTATTTTCGCTCTATAGTATGACTATCAATAATCTAACTTCTGAAATTTATCATTCTGTTGTTCTCTGTAGATTCACACAACTAGCCAGTCTTCACCAATGCAAGCATACAACCAGGCTATCAATGATCTAGACAAAGAACTTGATTATCTCAAGAATGCTTTTGAAGTATGAGATCTTTCATTCTTGGTCCTTTTTTATTTTCTTTTTAATACTACTGCAATTACTAGTCTATTAATGTGATTGTTTTTACTCTTCATAATTCAATTTGAATTACAAGTACCCTGTTTATCTTATTAAATCCACACTCTCTTTGTTAGCAGGTAAATGTAGTAATTGAAAATGAATAGCGCAATATGCATTAATCAACAAGGTTTCCTACTTAAAAAAAAAAAAAAAAGAACAGGAAGAAGAAGAAGGAAATGAAACTTTAAAGTAGACTCCTTGGACTGTAATGATAGGAGCACAACTGTTCAGCTTTAACTCTCAATTTGCTGACGTGTCTTCCACTTTAGACATTTTCATAACTTGGAGTTTACATCTTTAGTCCTTTTGGTGATGATGAATACAACAGTTGCTGAATACCTGTTCACCCAGCCATTTCGTTCTGTTTTAATATTGATAATTATTTCTCAAAACAAGGCCTTTTAGCATACCCTTTAAATCCTTCCTCATCCTTTTAACCATTCAATTTCACTTTGCTTATCCGTCGCCCGTATTTTGACGCTACAATTATGACAACAGACAATTGACACCTAGATTCCCAAACGGCCTTACTAGTGCCAACTCAAGGGTTCTCCTTAGCTCTGAAAGCCTCTTTAGACCTTTTTCCAGAAGACTCAACTTTTTAGAGGAATCAACTTTAGTAATAGGGCTGTTTAGTCAATGGTTTACTTCTCTTCACCCTTAACTTATAGAACTACGCTTCCATACTCTAAATGTGCTATCTCTTAGGGTTTTTCTTGTTACAAAGCCATTTTAGAGTTTTGACCAGTACTAGATGAATAGACTTGGTCTAAGTATTAACTTCATGAATAGACCTGCTTCTTGTGTTTCCTTACCTTGGTACAATTTTCATTCTTGGTATCCTGCATTACTGTGTTACTAATTATATCCTTTTTTACAAAAAATACAACTATTTATTGTCGATATTTTCTAAATGCGCTAGTTGATTGATTCCCTTCGTAACTCATAGGCTGTAAGTAGTGATTCTGCTTTTCTTTTAAGCTTGGACAGAGTGCTCCTTTTTCTTTTTCCTAGTGTAGATCTCTAGCTTCACAATAGATTTCTTACCTTTAGGTACAGAGGCTTCTTTTTTTATAACCCCATGGCCCATAGATATTTGCCTCAGATAACCCGCAAGTTTAAAGAGTCAAATGCTGCTGAGAAGATTCCTTTTCTCTTTCCTTGAAATCTTTATATATCAACCACAGAAGCGGAATTGTTTCTTGACACTTAGCAGAAATCTATGTCCTATGACGAGGCATTAACAAATTGGAAAATCTGAATGCTTTCTTCTTATGCTCTTGTCATTGTCATAGCAAGACTAGTGCATGCAGTTGATGGGTTTCTTCTTGCATTTTGACAAATTAAGGTACTTTATTAACTTTAGAAGGCTTGAGTTTTATGTTTGTAGGTTTTCACAGGTGTCGAATGAAATTAGATATGCAGTTTTCTTTAAAAATGATAAGATTCTTAAAAATGTTGAAGCTATATGAGACATTGGTCATAAGGTTTACAACTGTTGGGGAAAATACTCTCGTATGTATATTATGCCTTATTTTAAGTAATGGCTTTTATATTTGCAATTATCTCTTCTTGTGTTTAACCTCGTGCAAAGAAGTATGTTTTTCCTTTCTTTACTTAAGCATATAATAATTCAGTAATACACAAATACACACACACACACATAATATATAGTAAAGAATTCTTATTAGGTTGTCTTCCGATAGTAAAATTTGTAATTCCATTTATCTCTGCCCTTTGGTTGAATGTCTACCGTCTGCAGAACTTTTTTATTGGTTATACAGAAAATGTGTTTCGTTTTTTTTTTTTTTTTGGGAGATTCTTGTTGGCAAATTTGGCGGTAAAATAAGAAATAAGTAAACATGAAGTACGTGGAAAACCCTCAAAGAAGACGGGATAAAAACCACGGGACAAGTGTAGAAGAATTTCACTATGAAAAATAGGGATTACAACATTCTCTCAAAATTACATAGAGAGAACAATAGGAACCACTCTCATGTAAATAGGAGAAACACCTTACAAAAAAAGAAAAACTGGAGAAATTAAATTTCTCTCACACTATGGGAATTCTCTATGAAGGGTGAGAATGAGATGCTTAAGCCCTTCCTCCAAGCCCCTTTATATAAGCTCTAAGAACAAACCGTGGCCACAACAAACGTGTGGCTAAGAATTGGCCAATTTGTGGCCATTCATTTTACTTGGCCACCATTTAGTCACTTGGCTAAATCTAGTCCACATAATTTTGTGGACTTGAATCATGGGCATTGGGCTTTGCCAATTTTGGACCTTTGGGCCTAAGTTTGATCCAACATTTATCTCACTTGGAGATTTGATTGAGAATCAATCATGTCTCTACACCATCCTTTTTACCTTGTCACTGCATGCTGATTACGTTTTTGCTAGACCACACAAGAATCTACACCATTTGAACTTGTCAGTATTTAGTGGCTTGGTCAATGCATATGCTAGGTTCTCTTTTATGTGACTCTTTTGCTAGTTCAATGTATCCACACTTCCTTCGTCCACTACTTCACGAACAAAGTGAAATTGAACTCTTATGTGCTTCGTCCTGAAATGAAAGGTTGGATTCTTTGCAATGTGCAAGGCACTTTGACTGTCATAAAACAAAAAAAATCTTCTCTTCTTTGTGCCCGAGCTCCTCCAATAACCTTTTAATCCAAATTGCTTCCTTGCAAGCTTGTGTAGTTGTCAAGTATTCTACTTCTGTTGTAGATAACGTTACAACTGACTGCAGTTTCAAAACCCAACTTATAGCTCCTCTTGCAAGTGTGAACACATAGCCTGTAGTGGATTTTCTTTTATCTGGATCACCTGCGAATTCTAAATCCACATAGCCCCTAACAATAAACTCCGATCCTTCCTAACATAATGCAGCATCTGAGGTACCCTTGATGTATCTCAGGATCCTCTTGATAGTATTTCAATGCTCTTTACCAGGATTCACCTTGTACCTACTAACCGCTCCCACTGCTTGTGCAATGTCTGGTCTTGTACAATTTATAGCAAACATTAATCTACTTATCTACCTACTTCTGATGCATATGGTACTCGAGACATTGCCTTCTTTTCTGCTTCATTGCTAGGACACATCTTGGGGAATAACTTGAAATTAACAGGAAGAGGGGTAGAGATTGACTTACAATCTTGCATGTTGAAGCACTGCAAGACCTTCCTCAAGTAATTCTTCTGAGAAAGCCAAATGTTTTTATTATTTCTGTCTCAGTGAATTTGCATCCTTAGAATCTTGTTTGCTAGTACCAAGTCCTTCATATTAAATTTCTTAGACAATTGTGCCTTTAATCCTTAGACTCGATCTTTGTTGGGGCCTACGACCAACATGTCGTCCACATACAACAGTAAAATGATGAAATCTCTATTACCAAACCTCTTAAAATACGCACAAGGGTCTGCACCAAGTCTGCTATACCCAAGGCTCATGATATAGGAATCAAATCTCTTGTACCAACACCTTGGCACTTGTTTGAGACCGTACAAAGATTTGTTCAACCTCCAAACCAAGTTCACTTTACCTCCGCAAAAGCCTTTTTGGTTGGAGCATATAAATCTCTTTTCAAGATCTCCATGAAGAAAAGCAGTTTTCACATCTAGCTACTCTAGATGTAGGTCAAATGTAGCACACATTGCCAAGACTACTCGAACTATAGTGAGTCGAACCACAGGTGAAAATATTTCGTTAAAGTCAATACCTTCTTTCTGAGCATATCCTTTCACCATCAATCTTGCACAGTACCGCCCACTTGGTCATTACCATCACGTTTGATCTTGTAGATCCATTTGTTGCCGATGGCCTTCCTTCCTCGCGATAGTGTAACAAGATCCCACGTCTTGTTCTTGTGTAAGATTTTTCTTCTTGGATTGCTGCCATCCACAGGGATACATCTGGGTTTTTGATTGCCTCCTGAAAAGTTGATGGCTCTCCATCCTCTGTTAAAAGATAGTATGCAACATTGCCATCCACGAGTTGACCTACATTTGAAAAGCCTTAAGGGCATTTGGTATGGGGTAATCATAAGGCGGGGAATGGGAATCTTTCAGGGACTTTTTAAACCCGATTGCCTTCACATCCTGAAACCGGAAAGTGAAACCCCATTTTGGGGGTAATCCTAATCCCACCCAATAGGGTGTTATTCAAATGGCTCTCCAAATCCTCTCATAATAAAATAATAATAAAATAATAATAATTAATATTAATTATTATTATATATATTAATTATTATTATAATAATCTTTTATTATTATAATATGACCTAATTATTATTATAATATTAAAATTATAATTATAATTGTAATAATAGTAATAATAATTATAATTATAATTATAATTATAATAATTATAATAATAATTATTATTATAATAATTATAATAATAATTATTATTATAATAATAATAATAATTATTAATATTATAATAATAATAATTATTATTATAATAATAATAATAATTATTATGTTAATAATAATAATAATTATTATTAATATTATAACCATAATATAATAATAATAATTATTATTATTAATTATAATTATAATTATAATAATAGTTAATAATTATAATTATAATAGTAGTAATAATAGTAATAATTATTATTATTATAATTATTATAATTATAATTATAATTACTTATAATAATAATAATAATAATAATAATTAATAATAAAATTATTATTATTATTATTCATTTAAAAAAATATTTTTAATTCACAACATTCCATACACAAAACCAAAAAGATTCCCCTTATTATTCTTAGGACACACCGTATAGAGAACAAACACAATAATGTATTATTCCTAGGAATCATAAGCATGATTACCCCATACCAAACGCCCCTTAGAGACTCGACCGGTTCTTGACCTTCGTGCTCGGTGTTGTTTCGAAGAAACAATTTTCTAGCTTATTTCCTCCCGAACCATAGTATTCTCCAACTTTTTGATGTTATTGTCTCCCTTTTCTTGCAGTTTATCCTCTGCAAATATGACATCTCTGCTGATGACAATTTTGTGGGCAGTGGGATCCCCGCAGGGCGCCCCTTAACACTCCCCCAAATTTTTGAATTTTGGATCCAAGAATTGTATACTACACAGACTCCCAAATGTATGTAACTAAGAATAACTAGTTGGCTTACCAATCCACATCTCCATTGCTGTTTTTAGATCAATTGCAGTTGATGGAGACCAATTAATCACGTAACTGCGGTTTTGATTGCTTCTAACCAAAACGACTTGTCTAGACTTGCAGTCCTCAACATTGCTCTTCTACTATCCAATAATGATTTGTTCATCTGCCCTGCCACTCCATTTTGCGCCGTCGTGAACTGCCTCTTAATGCCTTCTTGTTGACAGAATATATCAAACTCATCACTTGTATATTCTCCTCCGTTGTCAGTCCTTAGACACTTGATCTTCTTTTCAGATTCAAGTTCCACCTGCGTTTGAAAACTCTGAAGACTTCAAAAACATCCTCTTTCCATTTGATTGGATACACCCAACATCGCTTGGAGTAATCATCAATCAAAGATACAAAGTATCTCGCCTCTTCGAGGTATGATACCGGTGCTTGCCAAACATCATAGTGGATCAATTCTAAGATGCCTTTGCTCGTAGCTTTTGATGTGTTGAACCTTAACCTGTTTTGCTTGTAACACAATGCTCACAAAACGGTAATTTTATTGAGCTGAGCCCAAAGAGTGGTGTCTCGTCAAACCTTGTTCCGACATATGGCCGAGCTTTTTGATGCCACATCATCGTTGATTCTTCTCCCGAGCTCGTCGATGCAAAAGCAGGTACAGATTTGTAGCAACTTTTTCCGCCTTCATCACCACAAACACACCTTTAACAATTTTCATGATCTCATTCTCAATGCGGGTCTTGCAACTTGCATCATCTAATTGTTCCAAATACAATAGATTATTTTCTTTAGTCCCTTCACATGTACCTTCTATATGCGAACAATACCATCGTACATCTTCATTTTGATAGTGCCGATACCAGTGATCTTCAAGGCACGATCATTTTCCATGTACACTGATCTTTCTGGATTGGTTCATATTGATGAAACCATTCTCTCCTAGCAATCATGTGCCATGATGTTCCTAAATTCAGTGTCCACGCATCAGTGAGCTTCTATCTGCCTTAAGCAATTGTTGTTGCCTCGCTTTTTAGGGTGTTACCATCGTCTGAGGTACTTGTCACATTCCCTTGAGAATTCATCTCTTCACTCTTCTTAACCTTACACTCCCTCTTGAATGCCTATTCTTGCCACAATTGTGACATCTCATGTTCTTTTTCTTACTTCTAGATTTTGATCTACCATGACTTTGACTTCGACTGGGGCCACACGCGTTGATCTCCCTCTCATCATCATCAAAGCTTTTGCCTGCTGTAAACTTGCCGATCTGTCTTTCTTGTTATTGCGCCGAATTTCTTCTTCGAGGACTGCGCCTACAACATTTTCGAAGCGTAGGCTTTCTACAACATTACTATTGGTTATGTTGATGATGAGTTGATCATACGAATTAGGTAGACTTTGAAAAAGAATCTCTGCATGTTCATTTTTCTCTTATCTTCTTACCCAACGATGTAAGCTGAGTGAATATAGTCTTCAGGTTGTTGATATGGTAGGTTACCAGTGTGGATTCCGCCATCCAAAGAGAATAAAGTTTTCTTTTCAAGAAAATCTTGGTGTGAAGTGACTTGGACTCATACAACTTCGTGAAAGTATCCCAAATTTCTTTCGCTGTTTTCCCATTTGCAATACTTGATAGAACCCCATATGTTAATGCTAGGTGCGAATTGGCAATAACATTACCATCCATCTTATTCCACTTGCTATCATCTGTGATTTCTTGCGGTCTTTCTCCAATAGCCGTGCCTACATCTTCATTTTCCATAGTGTGACAATTATCCTTTGAATTCGTGGAAGTTGCCTACATCTTCATTTTCCAAAGACAAAAAGGATACACCAGTTCTATCAACAAATGATATATATGTGAAATTGCTTCTGTTGAACTTCTCTATTTTGAATTTCGTGATTTGTTTAACTCCCACCGTTTCACTATACTTGTGAACAATACTTGAGCAATAATGAAGAAATATGGACACAGTATTTTACTAGGTAATTCTCCAAAAGGAAAGGGTAAAACTATGGTACAAGTGTAGAAGGATTTCAAAAAATAGGATTTACAACATTCTTCTATCAACAAATGATATATATGGACAATCTCTTAGACAAAACCACCCTACTAAGCAAGTTTCTAGGAAAGGCATGGAGGGTCTCAAGTGGACCACTTATGTGCTTCTATGCATATCCGACGGATTGAAAATCTGGCCTGAAGAAGGTTTTCCGAAAATGCCTTTTTCCTTGTTGGATCTTGAAACCAACTAAAAACGTATTGTCTCTTTAGATCGTTGGTTCTATAGGTCAGAGTATGTAATCATGGAATACTATATACTTTGAAAAATGTAATGTAATAGTTTGAAAGGAATTTAGTTTGAAAATTTTCCTGACTGCATTTATTTAACAGGGACTTTTGAAAATTTGGATAAAAGTGCTTAACCTGTGAACATCAGTTTGGATTTTGGATTCATTTGATATGTGAATAGTAACTCCATAAGTGCGCAATGTTGTGAAATGTTTCTTCACTTGGATGGCTCTGATACCACTTGTTGACAAATATGGCGTTAAAATGAGAAATGAGTAAAAATGAAGAAATATGGACACAGTATTTTACGTGAAAAACCCCCAAAGGAGACGGGGTAAAAGCTATGGTACAAGTATAGAAGGATTTCACTTTGAAAAATAGGTTTTACAACATTCTCTCTAAATTACACAAAGAGAACATTAAGAACTACTCTCTCATGTAAATAGGGGAAACATCTCACAAAAGGAAAAACTACAGAAACTAAATTTGGCTCACACTATGAGCAATTCTTTTGAACTTGTATCTTTTGCAAGCGTCTTGATAGGTCAAGTTTTTTTTTCTAACCTATAAATACACATTTTCCTCACCCCAAAACTTTTTTAACTTTTATATGCTTCTATGCATATCCGATCTCTTTAAAATCTGGCCTACCAAATATTCCTTAGCATTCAACATCGAAGAAGGTTTTTTTTTTTTTGGGTTAAAGAAAATGTGCTTTTTTCTTAAGACTTGTTGGCATTAACAATATCTCTTCGAAATTTTTACCAACTAAAAAACGTCACTGCATTGTCTCTTTAGATCGTTGGTTCTATAGGTCAGAGTATGTAATCTTGGAATACTATATACTTTGAAATAATGTAACTATGGAATAGTTTGAAAGAGACATTTAGTCAGGGGTTGAAAATTTTCCTGCGACTGCATTTATAAACAGGGACTTCTTGAGTTTGGATTTTGGATTCATTTGGATAAAAGTGCTTAACCTAAACTTACGCAGAGTGTAAACAACATTTTGTATCGTTTTCTTAATACCATAAGTGCGCAATGTTAAGTGAGACTGATGTTTTAAATTCTTCGATGCAGGCTGAGATGGCAAGGGAACCGAGAATCAAAATCCTAGAGTATTGAAATGCGTGGAACAAGGACAATGCTCCCCTATGAAGATGCTATAAAATTAATTATTTAGTGCAAAATTAGGAACATGATTTATAGATGAAACAAAATCCAACTTTTGTATAACTTTTTTAGGTAGATTTCATGAAGTTACCTTTAAAACTTAGTGGAACTTATTACCCAACTTCACCATTAGCATTAGGAGAACTTTTAAGAATGTCCATTTTATTTAGTGAATTTAGGACACATGAGGTTTTAGGAGTTCTTATCGCCTCTATGGAAAAGAAATTTAAAAATATTGGTCTAAAAGTTACCCATGAGAAATATGGTTTCGTGTTATTTTTTTGACCCTAGATTAAAATTAGAAGGTTTAGAAAGTGGATTAAATGTAAATCCATTGTTAATCAACTCTTAGAAAATGTCTGAGTGTCTGGGTGTTTGATTTGGTTGAGTGGTGGAGGGCACTTTATCCTCTAATGTTGCGCACGTAATGGACTTGGAGACTTTTTTTGCGTATGTATGTACGTGTCTATTGTCCAAAAGAAAGTTAAACCTCTGGAATATGTGAGGCATGGGATATTGGGATTTGTTATAATACTTGTGATGAAATGGCATGAGGCCATATTTAGCCTCACGGATATCATTTGTCAAGGTTTTACTCCTATTTTGAGACATCAGTTATTGGAATTGTCATAAGTCATAACATAACATTTATGATGAAATGATATGGATTGTAAATATATGCTACATGCCTTCCTTTTTTTTTTAATTAATGTTTTACTTTTACTATAAAAATTATCAAATGTCAGAGAAAAACAAAGTAGGAGGAGAAATCTTGACAAATACTCCTTAGAAGTACATAAACTTGATTTTTACTTTTTATTCTTGATTAATATTTTTTTAATCAAGTAATTATATTAACAAAAGGGTATTAATTAAGGTAAAGGGTAAAAATCCATAAGGGATGCACTTTTAAATTTAAGTGCAGTAATTTTCTCAAACAGAAAAGAAATGGAACAGTAAAATTAGAAAACAAAAACAAAGAAAACCTAAAACCTGTCAACACAAGAAAACCTTTCCTCCGGATTTAGGAACACTATTAACTCAAGAAGACCTTTCCTCCAGACCATCAATCTCAACCTGGCTTGCAAATATATGAACATACTCTGTGTATGGGTTTGGATTTGGATTTATACTCTTTATTCTAAATTAATACATTTTTGACTAATACAGTTATTTGGTTAAAAAAAAATACTAATCAAGAATAATGGTTAAAATTCTAGACCCACACTCTTAAGAATATTTGTCTCATTTCTCATAAATCAAACCAACACATACTATCATATTTCTAGCCAAAGAAAAAGAAACATATTATCAGATAGCTATAAATATGGGGTTGATCTAGATTAGAAAGCTTAATGCCCTAGCAGCAATTTTGGACATGTGAGTAAGACTAGTTTTAATTAAGCAAGACATGTGGCAAAATCTAATCCAAAGGTTGAACGAATCCATTAAGAATTGATGGTGAGGATTAGATTGAGTTGACATTTTTACGCACTCAAAAAGTCTATGAATAGGATTAAAAGCAAGGGAAAATGTACATTTTTCTTGATTTATTGTGAAACTCTTATCAATTTTCATTTTTGAGATTTTTCATAAGAAATATTTTTTGACTGAGCATCAGAGAGTTTTCCTTTCATGAAACCCCATTTCTCCTGATTTCAGAGTTTTTGAAAGAAATTCGAGATCAAGAATCAAGCGAGTAGTAGCTATCAGGAATTTCAAGTAGATTATCTCCTCAATAGTTATGTATTTTTTATTGAGTGGGAGTATAGTTATAATTTTTCTTGTGAAATAGATTCATAAAGTTAGACGTCAATTATTAAGTGGAGGTAAAGGTATCGTAAAAAAACGGCAGGACTAAAATGTTTTGAAAAGTTTTCCTTAAATTAAAATTTCAGAAGTTGAGTGGGGAAATATGCCCCACTCACAACAATGTGGCTCTGCCACTTGGTGGAGCTGGCAAGCTTGAGCTCAGCAAAGAGGATGAAAGGGAGCTCTTGCTCGTTGCTCGGCCTTACGCAACTGGAGGACCTGAGAAGGCTGCAGACGCTAAGGCCTTAGTGATATTGAAGCCAAAACTGTTGGTCAAGGCTTCAAAGAGGAACAATATCGTTCAGTTTTCCCCCCCTTTTTAATCTAATAGTTGCCCCAGCCGAGAAAAGAGAGACACATAACATATATTTTATAATTTGATACTATATAATTAATAATAGAAAAAGCATCTATACTTTTTTTCTATAAAGACCTTCACTAATAGTCCGGCCTACAGATAAAATAAGTTTATGATCATTAAATCTTGTTAAAATTACATTAAATTAAAAAAAATATGTATAATAGATAATTTTTAATACAGATATAATACGTGAAAAGTATAGGACTATCGATATTTTATTTTTTTCAATCCTACTAAAGAAACTCTCCTATAAATACATATGTCAATTACGTTAAAAATATATATATAAAAAAAGTAAGGCCACGCTACAAGGATTAGATACGTAGAATGCTTCTTTATTTTTCCATAACTCCTAATTAGGAAAGGTACCGTCATCAATGGCATGTTTACTTACTAGGAGTGGGGAATGAGAATTGAAAATCTAAATCAACCTCATGTTTACTTACTCATTTTTATCTTAGAATGAGAGTGGAAATATGTGGATCCTACACCAATTTGGGTTGAGGAATGGGATTGACACTCCCAATCTTGATAATATATCTAAATTACAATTTTACCCTTAATTCTACTAACAAATTTGTGAATAGAAAAGTAAAAAGTAAAAAAATTTAAAATGTTATGACCCGTTTAGTTCGCTGATTTGAGTTGAAAAGTGACTTTATGTGAGAACTTTTTACTGTAGTAAAAAAGTTAGATGTGATTATTTTTAGAGTTTTTTACTGTAATAAAATTTGAATTCTAAACTCGAATCGGTGAAGTGAACGGAGTCCTAATTTACTTTCACGCTTCTTGTATGTCCTTGCTCACTTCCTTTGATATTTTCTTCTCCTCAAAACACATCATTGCATCCACAACAACCAAGAGCATCCCTCTTCTCTTCAAAGTTCAAGTGAGTCAATAACATAAATCATTGTGGTTCTTTTTTCATTGAATCACAAGTTTATTTTTTTATTTTTATTTTTTTTTATGTTTATTTGTTGAATATGTGATCAAACCATGTTTTGCCCCTTGATTGCTCAACATCATTTCAAGGATTCGTGGAAATTCAGACTATTACAATTTCTAATTACTAATTAAAAAAATCTAGGTGTGATTAAAAAATTTAATTACTAATTAGTTATCCTAATATTAAGATAGTTAGCATAATATACAATTTTTTTTTTTTTTAAGTTCAAGACACAAAAATCTACTAAAAGGGTAGGTAAGTAAATTTGTAATAATTTATTCCGATTATGGGTGTAAGTAAAGCCATAAATGAGATTGAGACTGATTCCGACTCTGATTCATAAAATCTAAGTAAACAGCTTATTCTAACTCCGACTCCTATCCACTCTAAATTATGTCAACTCTGATTCATATCTACTCTGATTATAGATAAGTAAACATGCCACAAAGCACATTTGGGAGAGGAGTTCAACAAATCAAAAGATGGATTATTCTGTTTAGTATCAAAACTAAAAAGGAAACTACCCTAAAAAATAATCAAAAAGGCAACTCTATTTATTTATCCAAGATTATATTTCAAAGATGAGAGAATTTATCAAGAACGAATTTACAAAAGTACCCAATTAATAACCTCATGATGCGTGGGCAAATATATTAACAAGTTGAAAGGTTAGAAACGTAAATTAGTAACTTTTGAAAAGATTTCTTATTTGGCAAGGAAACAAGAAACGAAAGTTAGATTTCAGCCAAAAAAAAAAAAACAGAAAGTTAGACTCCTACTTGAATTTTGTTGTCCATCTCTCAGTAGGAACAGGAAACCAAGCGCTATAAATATAAGTTCATGAAATACCTTATTAAAAGTTAGAAAGATCAAAACCAAAGCTTTTCCCATCATATATATCGTAATTTCTTAAAGAAACAGCAATTTCATCGTTTTGGTTTCCAGTTTAACTAAAGAATGGAGAAAGACTTGTTGAATCTCTTCTGTAAGGCAAAAAAGGCGGCGGATGTCGCAGCGGCTAAAGAGGTTCCAGGGAATGGAGCGGAGGTTTCGCGATGCATTGACGCTCTAAACCAACTTAGATGTTTTCCCATTACCAACGATCTTCTTGTTTCTACTATGGTATGTATATGTGTGTGTATAATCTTGATCTGTTCTTTTAATTAGGGCATATGGCAGTTTCTTGTTTCATTCTTTAAAGCCATTATAGTTTTACCTTTAATCTTCTTGTTACATTATTTCAAAGTTACGTAAGATTTAAGTTTTATCTGTTTCTGCCGTTTAGAGAGTAGTCTGGATATCGTATTTTGACAGATTTTTAACAAATTCTGTCATGATATTGTATATTGCATATAATATATTCTTTAATTCACATATATCTTTTTATTTATCAGAGTCAAGAATTAAAAAAAAAAAAAAAAGATTTATAGAGACAAAAAAAGATATCTTCTTCTTTTTATGGAATTAATTTATCAGAGTCAAGAATTAAAAAAAAAAAGATTTATAGAGACAAAAAAAGATTTCTTCTTCTCTTTTTTTTTTTTTCTTCAAGAACAGATAAAAATATACATCGGTTTTAGGTGCTCGGAACAAGAAAGAAATGTTGTAGAGATTTAGATATATTCTACATCACTTAGCTTATAATCCTAATTAGTTAATAATATTGAATGTGTATATTAATTTCAGGTTGCAAAGAAGCTTCGACCTCTCACGAAACATCATAAAGAGAGTATTCGAACTTTGGCTTCTGAGATTATTCAGACATGGAAGGCTCACTTTATTGAAGAATTAAACAATGGCAAAAAAGACTGCCTAAACTTGAGAAAATCATATATGAAGGAAACTACAAATAAGGCGGTTGATGTTCATCGTAAGATCATCATCAAACTCAAAATAAATCGTGATGCAAACGTTTCGAGTATGTCGCCAGTAATGAACATGGAGGCTTGTCGCATCAAGATCAGGGAACACCTTGTCGCGGCTCTGTTGAGAGTTGCAACCGAAGCTGGTCAGGAGAGTGATCCCAAACATAAAGTCGAGGCTTGTGATCCAGTTGAGGTTGCTGCGGCTGTGGAGACAGCCATGCTCGACAAGATTAAGAATGAGAAGAAGAAAATCAGGTCGATCTTGTTCAATTTGAGTGACCCCAAGAACCCGGACTTGAGGAGGAAAGTTCTTCTGGGAGAGGTGAAGCCAGAGAGGCTTATGACGATGTCCAACACGGAGATGGCGAGCGAGGAATTGCAGCTTCGGATAAAGCGAATAGAAGAAAGAGCCATGGAGAAAGCCCATACTGGTAAATCAGAAGCCGAAGAGAAAGCAACGACGGATCAGTTCAAATGCGGTCGGTGCGGGGAGAGGAAGACAGTTTACCATCAGATGCAGACAAGGAGTGCTGACGAGCCCATGACTACTTATGTCACTTGTATGAACTGCAACCACCACTGGAAGTTCTGCTGATCATCATTTTCAGATTTCGTCTTTGTTTTCTCTACAGTCACAGAGAGGAGTCTAATAATGACTACTATATATAGGAGCCATGTATACGATTCTGGGATTGATCTTTTTATTTTAAGGTAGTGAGCCTTGTTTCCTTGTTCAAAGTTCCGTCAATAAGGAATGCATATGTATATAATTGAATCTTTGCCACTGCTAAGTCACAAGAAATAAATAGTTTTTCTGCTAATAAGAGTCTCAAGGGATAATTTATAACTTGGATGTCAATTGATGGACTCTTTTTCCTGCTCCAATGACCTCACCTCACAGAGGAAACCAACAAACATATTTTGATTTTTTTTTTTTTTTAAGGCTGTTTCCTTAGTTTTCTGGGCTATATACATAACCATATATAAGAAACCAGAATATGCACCTTTTGTTTCATTTATTTTCTTGAAAAAAGAAGTGATGCAAAAGAGCTGTTGTTTCTATCTAGGTGTGGTGCTTATATATTCCCAGTAAGTGCTTTGTGTTCTTCATACACACACACACACACACACACACACACACACACACGTATATATATATATATATATATATATATATATGTCCTAGGAACCAAACGAATTTCATGTTATGGCTATACAAAGATTTTTCAGCAGACATCAAGGTGGTTAGTTCTGCTGTTACGAAAAATGCTGAAAACAACTTTTAAAGTGAATAAAAGAATCTTGATCTCTGTATGGTTATAAAAAATATATATATATTGGTTCCAACATTTTCTGAGAAAGCATGTTCCAACCGCATTAGGTGATTAATATAGAAAGGGCAATGTAAGAATTGACACTTTGTCTTGAAAATTGGAAGTTCATGCCAACGTTTTTCAGTTAATTGCCTTTTTACTCCTTCATTCTAATCTGGCCAAACGGTTTTTGGCGTTTCAAGTTCAATTCAATCCCATTATTATGTTTAAGATCATTGCAAAATGCAAGCTTCTATAAAACCATTTGCAAAAATGATTGAGAAAAACATTAAGGAAATTTGTGTTAATACAAAAATTTCCTTGAAGTCCACTAAATGAGGTCGCTGACCACTTGCAAAATTGTGGGCAAGATAATTACTATTGATATGAATTTCTGATGATTAATTAACAAGAAAAGCAGTTGAATATTGATATCAGTTTCTCCAAAATCATGTGACTAAACTCTTTAGACTCAGGATTCATGTGAGGATAAACACAATACTATTTTTCAACACCCAAAATTTGCAACATAATGAGGTATTATATTACACTGTCCTTGAATTGGTACAGTGAGGCCAGTCAAATAAGAGAGAACCCAAAATTTAAAAACTGGAAGAAAAAAGAAAAATCTTTCCTTTTTTAACACCAAAAAAAAAAAAAAAAAGTTTTACTTGGTCTCTGAAATAATTTCTGATGAAGCTGAACTGATTAATTCGGGCGGGGAGCTTTCGTCGACGGAGTCCTCTCTATCCTTGCTTTTCGACTCCTGAAAATTAATTTAAGAAAAAAATCTTTCAAAACAAAAATGGAAATCCAAAATTTTCCAAACTTCAAATTAGGTTATTTCATATGATTACCTGTGATTCAGATTCAGTGCCTTTCTTTGCTCGTTCCTTCTCTCGGAGAGACCGAATCGGAGAAAATCTCTGCTGAAGAAACCATTTTCACAAATCAGATACGAATAATCGAAGTCCGAATTGAAGCTAAACACAAGAAAATTGATTTTATCTCACCAGAGATTGAGCATGAAGCTGATTCAATCTGTACAACCTATCGACCTCAATCTCGAGCTTCTTCTGAATCTCTCCTCGAGATTCGATCTCTTTCGTCTGCAAATCCAGAATCATATCCCTTTCCCTCAACATCTTCTCAGTCTTCTCTCTGTCGGCTTTCAACCGCTCCAGCTTCTTCTTGATCGCGCTCAGCTCCTCCGCCAGCGAAGTGTCCAACGAATCGATCTTCGCCGGAGAGGAAAAGGCCGGCTGGTTCTCCTTGTTCGAGAGCGGAGAGATTTTGACGCATTCTTGGTCTGGCTTGGCGGTCTTCGCGAAATCGAAGACGACGACGGGATTTGCCGGGATGTTCTTCGGCCGGAGTTTCTGGTCTCCGGTGACCGGATATTTAGCTGTTAGCATTTTCCGACTCCAATCTTAGAAGTTGATTTCTCTGATAATTGCTCTGTTTGGATACGAGAGATAGATATAAAAGGAAGATGATGAGATAATAATATATGAATGAGAATTTTTTGGAGAGACGTTTGAATTTGAATTAAGACAGGCGGTAACGGCTATAAAGCAGGGTTTCATTTTCTTTCTTTATTATATTATTTTTTTAGTTAGTTTTCTTTGTTTTTTAGTTATTTTTTTAGTCAATGGTTCCCAATTTGTGAAGTACATTCAACGAAATGATTTGACGAAAACGACCTTTCTGTCACACTCTTCGAACTTCAATGGTGGGTGGGACCCAAATGTAGGATGAAGACACCTGAGAGTGCTCACGACTTAAGTGGGAGAATATAACAAAACGTTTAATTTATAAATTTAAAATTATGATTCATAATTTTAATTTTTAAAATTAAAATTTTTTATAAAAGAAAAATATTATAAAGAATTAAAAATTATGATTTAAAATTAGAGATTAATCTTTAAAATAAACATTTTATAAGTGATTGATTCTCGTTATTTTTAAAACGATAATGACTATATGACGATAAAACACTGTTGTATGAAAAATGACAATGGACATTTGATAGTTTACCATGCGTTTGTTTTATAAATTCAAATTACTATTTAAACATTTTTACTATGTATATTCTCTCACAAAATTTAAATTATATTTTAACTTTTTTGTTCTTTAAATTGTTAAATTAAACCGACCCTAATATTTCAATAAAAGGACAACATATCAGCAAATTCAATGGACATTTGATTAGATGGTGAGGGGATAATAATCGTTCGAGAAGAAACAAAAATGAGTGAGGAAATTGATCGAATCAAAGTACATAGAGAAAAGGGCAGACAGGAAAGCAATATAAAGAAAACAAAACCCAATCAAAGATACGAGAAGAAAAGTGTGCCGTCGTGGTGGTTCTACTTAAAAACGACAAGAAAAGGATCGCCTTTGGCTTGGGGTTTGGCAGAAATACAATGAATAATCACCAGTAAGCGCTCCCAGACATCAATAACAATTTCTTGCTTGGCGTGACACCATTATTTTATTTTATTATTTTTTTTTTTTTTGCCTTTCTTGTTTTGCTGACTGCGGCGCTGCCCAGCATTCATATAGTTTGCATCATCAAAAGCAGTAGCAGTCCCACCCCCAAACAAATGTATATACTATTATCAGATCTCACATATCAATAGAAGTTGGTAGTTCCAAAACTTCTTTTTCGTCAAGAAAATAAGACGCTAGAATCGAACGTGTTGGCCTATTAGCTCAGTTGGTTAGAGCAAAGGTCGCAGGTTCGAAAACCTGCATGGGCCACACTTTTTTTGTTAAATAATTATTTTGCACTTGATCTATTCACTTTGAGTGTTGAGGTTCATCTGTTTGAAAAGTTTGTGTGTTCTGCTATACTGAAAACCCAGACTACACTTTTGGAAGGGTGCAAAAGTTGACATAAAAAGGCCACCGGGCCTTGTAATGGCCCAAGAAAGATCCACAAATTTTTCCAATCACCCGTCGCTCACAATAACAAGAAATAATCACATTGATAAATAGGCATAGTGCATGCTAAAACTACATGTGGTACTCGTAACTCATTTACAATTATATACACAAGAAGCTCTTGGTCAAGATAGAACTAGATAGATCCGCCAACTTCAGCACATGATGGTCACCTTTTTCTTTGGTGATACTATGCATGAACAATACAACAGCTTCTATCAGCCAAAACAAATTAAAAACAGAGCATAGACTTGAGGTGACCTGTAATGCTCACTCTCTCTGTGAAGATAGTGAAAGCCCAGCAGATCACAAGTAATCCATTGGAAGCTCCCAATCATCCTCAATCTCCCTAATCATTCGACGAGACTTCCGACTCCGAGTACCATAACCTTTTGTGCTTTGTTCAGATCTTAGAGGTCTTTCAAAGTCAGCATACTCTTCAAGATCGTCTATGTTACTCCCCACATTCTGGGAATCCAAGAAACCCTGGTAAGAAGCAAACAAGAAGATTTTAAGACCAACATTATCATAAAACAACTTAGGCCTCGTTCATTTCACCGATTCGACTTTTCAATTTTAGGTTTCTACAGTTAAAAACTCTGAGAAAATATCACATCTAACTTTTTCTGCTATAGTTAAAAGTTTTCAGAAAATGTCACATCTCAGCTTGAATTGAAAACTCGAATCCGCAAGCGAACGAGGCCATAGTAACTATCATAGGGAGTCCAAAATGAGAGACAGAGAAGTTTGACATTTATTTTAATTCTTTTGTTCCATGTTGTAAGTGCGTGGTGCAATTACCACAAAAAGGAATGCACAGAGCAGCATTCCTTAAGAAGCATGCAGGAAATGAAGCACACAACCTCGGGCACACCTTGTGATGAGGACAGAAAAAGGTACCTTAGTCAGCCTCTGTATACGTGAAGCAGCAGCTTCATGTACGACAACAGCATCAGATAGAACTTCCAGCACATCCTCAACAAGCAAAGCATAAGTACTTACCTAAATCATGGAAAGTATTGCATATTAGAAGTGATGGAAGAGAATTGTCAGTATAACATGCAATACGCGAGATAAACTAAAACACAAGTTCAATAAATGAACAGTATAGTGAAAAGCATTTTGGCTCTCACTGCGTTAAAGAGAAAAAAATTTTCTAGTCCACATACCAAACTTGAGGGGATAATTGAGATCCCAAAAGAATCAAGCTCTAGAGACTCAATAGCCCCTGAATTAACGTTGAAAGTGTATCCACGCACCTGAAAATGTACCAAGAATATTAAACAAATGAAGGAATAGGGGAACAAAAAAAGTTTAGCAATTAGAACAGGAAAGGAAGACCTACCTTGCCTATGTTTCGTCGACCTGGTGTCACAACTTTGTATCCTACCTAGCAAACATCACAACTTAATACTTCAAAGAGTAAATGATGACATCTCAGTGCTAGTTCCGCTTATAAATCCACTTTAAACATAAACTATCTTCAATACATTGAGGAAAACAGATACAGAAATGAACGCACTCACCCAGCCTCAAAAGCAAAAGTGAAAAATAAATACACAATCGGAAGAGAGAACATGTTTTAAACCGAAAGATACACTAATATTTTGAGATTCACTGAAGATGGGAGCCAAAACATACCAATGTTTCCAGCCCAATCATTTTAAATTCATTCTCAATCACAGTATCATCCTCAACAAGCACAACATCACCAACCTGCAAAAGTAACATATTGAATACTTTATAGGAGAAATAATAGTTCGCACTACAAGACAATCAAGAATGATACTGTTGTTGCTTCTCATAAGAGTGAATGAAACAAATCATAGACAAATCACAGAAAGGAAGAGATGAAGGAAAAAAAGTTTAAGAAATGAAGCTGCAAAACAACCCTTTTATAAGTGTACTATTGTCAATCTTTCCCAAAGCTCCTTTTTGTAAAAACATTTTTCCTATATATTAAAAAAAATAAAACTATAACAATCAAAGTGAGGATAAAATATGCAGAGATAAAGTTAGAAAAGACATTAAACCGAAACATACATAGTTGCCAGAATTTATCAAAAAGAATAAAACACCAAAAAAAGAGTGCTAAGCGCCAATATAGTTAAAAACAAAAGAAATATACTCATGCACATCTGCGGGCAGCGGACTGGGTCTTGTCACAGAGACCCTACTGCATCAAGAAAGAGAGCGTGTAAATGAGAAATGACATCTTACTTGGCTAACATCCTCCAAAAGAAAACGTTCACATTCCCCTGAGAGCAAGTTTGGCCTCACTTCTAGAAACAATACAACCCACTGCACAAGAGATATCACACACACACACACACACACACACACAATCAGAGATCAACAAAAAGAAAATATCATAATAGCTATAACAGAAGATAAATTAGAAAGATTTTGGCATTTTGCAACTGAGTTGTGAGTGCCAGGGTAACCATTTTGCAAGTAAATCTTAAAACTAAAAATAGTCATTGTGTCAAATGCCAAAAGGAATTGGTATGAGCAAGAAACTAAATGAATAAGACCGGCATAATAAGATAGGGAAATTGTAGTGGATCTGCTCGAAAATAAATGGCCAGTTTATTCTTTTCTTTGTCTTTTAATTGAAGAAAAACGGCAGCAAATCCATTATTTACTGCCTAAATTTACATTCACTTGGTAAATTAATTGAGGTTTACCCATTAAATTCATTACTCACGGGATAATAAATCATAAATTTACTGAAATTTGGCATTTCCCAAATCACCTCATAAAATATTAAAAATTGAAATAGCAACTAATTTTCATTTTTTTTTTCCTTCTAGTGTTTATCTTCAAAGAATATACAATTTTCTGAAAAATCAGTGGTTGGTACTTGGTGGCAATGCACAAATATCCACTATAGCATCAAAGGCTTCAAACAAAGTTGATTTGAACACCTTTTTCTTTAAAGAAAAACTAAGAAGACATGTTCCATTTCACTTAAAACTCAGGAACTCAATTCTTACATACAGCTAAAAAAACAATCACTTCCACAATGACTGGCTGAAAAACTACAGAATTCATATTTTTTGGCTCTAAAATTAGAAACTGTTACTATACAAACTCAGTCAACTAAAAAATTCATATAGTAAAAGCAACAGAACACTTACAGAAGTAGTATCCACCCAAAGCTGCGAAACGAAGCCCAAACTGAGAGCACTTCGAATGCTGATAACTTGCTTCGCAAGCAAGCTCGACCTCTTCATCACCTGTCTCCCTTTCCTCATCCCCATTCTTCCATCAGCCCTAACCAATTTCTCCTCCTCCTCATCACCATCTCCATTCCCATCCTCGAAACGCACTAAATTCTCGTCCTCGAAACTTCGCTTACTCTCTCCACTTCCCTTCTCGTCCTTCGATTCCAGAAGCTCCGAAGAATTCGCTTCACCACCCTCTCTTCTTCCTCCCCCGCCATTCTTCCTCCGCTTGAATTTGCTGATATTCGTTTCGAAATCCTCGAAAGGATCTTCGCCTTTCTCCTTAAACCCTAATTCCGCACGAAATCGATGCTCCTCCGAGTCTGAGCCGAACACGGTCGGAGTCTTCTTCGTGGGTTCTCTGCCGCGAAGGAAGAGAAACGACGTGCCGTTTTTCCAGGGAGAAAAGTTGGGGAATGGTGTTAGGGCTTTGGTGGTGGTGATTTTAGAGAGAGAAAGTGAAATCGGAGAGGGAGAAAGGCAACCGTACATGGTTCGAGAAACAAAGCCCGCTTTCTGGTTAACGGAATTAGTTAAAGCTCCCCTTACTTATCAAGAGGAGACGAGAAGACGACATCAATATGATAGCGTTTTGGAAGAAATTGAACTCTTCTTGTTCAGTCAACGAATGGCTACTCCTAAATAAAAAAAAAAAAAATAAATAAAAAAATTAAAAAAAAAAAACAAACAAACAAACAAAACTATGGCTAAATAATGACAGGACACTTAACGCTAATCCTGACTTTTATATCAATTTATTTATCTGTTATTATTCTATTGCTTGGTAAAATTTCTTATTATTAACGGATTTGACAATTTAATGGGATTGAACTTTGTTATCTTGTATTAGTGATGGTATATCAGTTATTTTAACACAAGTTTAATTTAATTGTACTTCTTTTTTATATTAGGAATCTCTCTTTTTAGGATTTTTTTTATACTTTTACATAACTTACTCAATTTTTTAATTATAATAAATATTTATACGGAGTCCGTTGATAATCTCTTTACTAGTAAATTTTTCTTTTTTCTTCTCGTAGTATGTAAGGTTTCGTTCATTTCACCGATTCGAATTTTTAATTTTAATTTTGTTACAATTAAAAACTCTTATAAAAAGTCACATTTAATTTTTCCTGCTACAGTTAAAAACTCTCACATAAAATTACATCTAAACTTAAATGGTGAATTAAAGGAGGCCTAAATGTACATGTATGGTGTATTTGTGTTCCCTTTCTTCTTTTAATGGTAACAACCAGCAATTCCTGAAAATTAATGGGATTGAACTTGAAACGCCAAAAACCGTTTTAGCTTTGACAGAAAAGGATTCAACAGATCGTTCACAAAGATCCCATCTCACACTCCCTTCTATGATTAAAGGAAGGAGTAAAAAAGCAACCAAATGAAAAAACATAAGCATGAACTTCCAATTTTCAACACAGCAGCCAATTACATTGCCCTTTCCATATTAATCATCTAATGCAGTTACAACATCCTTTCTTAGAAAATATTGAACCAATAACTTTTTTAATAAACAGGGAAGCAGTAGGCAATGCTTGCATTCACTCTAGACTTAATTGATCTAAATATTTGAGTACTCTATATATGGTACCAAAGAATTTTCATGCATTAAACAGATGAGGATTCTAAGCTTTCGTGATACACTAGATTAGAAACAGAAGGATTAATCACAGTAACAGAAGTGTGAAACAGGAAACGGCCGAAAGTGATGAGCCCTAATTAAAAACAGAAAGCTTATACAGTGAGAGTTAAGGTTATTAGTATACACACCATAGTAGAAACAAGAAGATCATTGGTAATGAGAAAACATCTAAGTTGGTTTAGAGCGTCAATGCATCGCGAAATCTCCGCTCCATTAGCGGAACCTCTTTGGCCGCCGCCACGTCCGCCGCCTTCTTCGCCTTACGGAAGAGATTCAACAACTCTTTCTCCATTCTTTATTTGTTTTGGAAGCCAAAACGATGAATGAAATTGCTGTTCCTTGAAGTGATTATGATATATATGATAGGGAAATTAGCTTTGGTTTTGTTTCTAACTTCTAATATGTTAAGCTAGCAGGCAATCAAGTGCAAAACTCTTAAAAAAGTCATCCCCTCTCCCATATAGACAGTAGATTTTTTTTTTTTTTAAGCGTCGCCTAATAAATCAAAAACAATCGTAACTTTTGAAGGAAAAAAAATAAAAAAAAAGTCAACATTAAGTTCGGTATTAACATTTAAGGAAAGAGCTAGTTGTTTATAATTGGCTCACGATTTTCTCAAGGGGAGCTCAATTATAAATAGAGCTCATCTCTTTCTCATTTTTACATCTCATTCTCACCCTTCTGAGAAAATTCTCATAATGTGAGAGAAATTTAATTTTTTTAATTTTTCTTCTTTTGTGAGGTGTTTTTCCTATTTACATAAGAGAGTAGTTCTTATTATTCTCTCATATAATTTAAAAAGAATGTTATAATCCTTATTTTTCATAATAAAATATTTCTATGCTATTATATAATTTTTACCCCGTCTTCTTTAAAAATTTTCCACGTAAAATACTCTGTATCTATTTTATTTTACCGCTAAATTTATCAATATTTTTATCTTTATCTTAATCTTAACTATATTAAAAGAGACGACATAGGCTCTACTATTCATGTTTTGGTAGTCTAATTAGAAGAGACAATATAGGTCTTTCCTTTTTTGACTCTTTTTTTATATATTTTTTTTAAGAAATGTTTTCTTTTCTATACCCTTTTTGTGTTTTTCCTCTTTTTTCCTTTTTAACTCTTATATTTCTTTCTTTTGTTTTCCATGTTACAACATCTCTAATAAAATGCCATAATTGATATACTAATGGTAAATTTAAAATTTATGTAAAAAATACTCTAATATAATATCATTTATCGTGTCAAATTCGTTATATATTATTTGACAGTAAATTTATCAATATAACATACGATAATTTTGACATTTAATTGCTATTAGTTGATATATTTACGGTTTCATTTAAACCATCATCTAAACCATTGTACAAACTTTTGAGACACAAAGTAGTCCATGTTGCATTTTTGAAATGTACATTAGATGATGGTTTTTGTGAAATACATTGTCGTTTTCGCGTTGTGTATTGCTTTATTTATAGTGGTGTCTATACAATCATATGAGGAGTCTGTATTTAGAGTTAATTTCACTGTGCCCCCAAACTTTACGATCACTCCTAAATTTTAAAAACTCACTTTATCCCTTGACTTTTAGATTAGTCCCATGTAAGCTTTTTTATAAGAATTTCGGGTTAAAATTAGACTAGAAGAAAAATATTAAGTGTGATCATCTGGTTTTTATTAGTTTGTTTTTAAAATATATTCAAACAAAAAGATTACATAATTGCATTACTCTATGCTTTTTTACGTGTTTTTAATAGAAATTATAAAGTGAGAACAATTCAAATTTTAAGAAATAAAGTTAGAGTTTTTAAAATTCAATAAGCATTTAGGGCACCAATAACAATAATTCTTATTTTTTTTTATGGAATAATAATCCTTATATTTAAATATAAAACTTGTCAATCTTTAAAGTACAAACAAATTAGACTGTGCTCATTTGCACAATTTAAGTTAAGAATTGAGTTATGTATGTGAAAAAAAAATACTATAATAAAAAATTAAATTTAAATTTATATAAAAAAAATACTGTAGTAATATGATTTGAGTCATAAAATGAACAATGTTAAAATTAAACTAAACAATTACGAGATAAATACAAACTATTAAAAACTTTATCAATTATCCTTAAAACACCAAATTGCCTAATAAAGACCTTTAGAATAAGTAGAGAATTTTAACAAATTAACCTAACAATGCCACTCTACCGTGTCCCCATCAGCCGCGCAATTGGAAAACGAGATCCCAAATCCTGAAAAAAGCATATTCTATTTGGGCAATCCTAATTCTACCCCAAAAAGGTCAAAACAAAATTCAGGATTAATTTGCTAATCACTCCTCACCCACTCATATTGCGCCACGTGTTGCCGAAAAAGCGTCAAATTCCAAAAGCCATCAGAAGTGCTTTGTTCCGTGGTACATATAAGTGGCGACGCGAAGCCTCGGATCAATCTGAGAATTTCTCTCTCTCAAGAACTTCTCTCTCTTTTTAAACGCCTTTCCCTTCCGCAACCTTCCCAGGTAACTTTCGCTCTCTTCTCTCTTTCCTTTTTGTTTTTCAGTTGGAATTACAATTCTTTTGTTGTTGTTTTTGTGTTTGGTTCCCGAGAATCCGTGGGAAAATGATGGAAAGTTGGCGTCTTGGGAGTTGGGATGGAAGTCTAATTCCTGATCGAATTTTATTTGGAGATCTGGATGTGAATTTCGCAGAAACCGAACTTATTGTTACCTTTGTGCTTGAAGAGATCCGTTTTAGGAGAAACCGAACTTATTGTTACCTTTGTGTTTGAAGAGATCCATTTTAGGAGATGTTGATTGTTAAAGTTTGGCGCTTTAATCTAGAGTTTATCTTGAAATCTGAATTGTCAATTCAATAGAGAAGAATAAGGAATTTTGCTTCGGGTCTCGGTTATTCTGGTCTGCCGAATTGATTTAGGTTAAGCATTGATATCATGGCAAATTGGTACTATTCATAGTTGGTTTATTTTCTGTTTTTTTGTTATGCTTCCCTTCCTTCAGCATAGAAATATGTTTATCAGGAAATTATATTATTTGGCGCTTTTATCGCTCATTATTCACCTGGTGGTTTTTTTTTTGGTTGTTGAAATAGAACCGCTTAAAAAATTTGTTCTTTTTTTTTTTTCCTAAAATTCTTTTGCTGGATTTATTTAATTATTTATTCTTTTCTAGCTTGCAAAAATGTGTTACTCACTGCTCCGTTAGAGATTGTTACGGGGCTTGGCATATCGCTTTGCATTGTTTATTAACCAGTTGAGTTGGTTGTGTTTGACTTTGGACTGCAGATTTGACAGCTTGATCTTCATGAATTCAAAAGCTACTGAAACATCCGTGGTTTCCTGTAATTCGGGAAACAACAGTGACCTCTGCTTCTTCTGGATTCTGTTTTGCTTGTTGCCGAAATTCTTGGGAACTCCTTTTGCATACGTCAGCTTCCTGTTGATTAAGGCCATTGATCGAAGCCCCTCTGCTTTTGAGGAGATTAACCTATAGCCAGGATTGAACTGGCTATCCTTTCTGCAGTTTTGGAACCATAATATATACTTGGCAACATGGTTTCCTCTAAGCTTTCTGGTTTGGCAAAGAACGGCTACTGTACACCACTTCAGACCCAGTTTCTGTTTCTGAAGAACCCCACGGATTCTGTAGTCTCAGATCATGTTGAACTAGATTTCTCTGATGTATTTGGTCCTGTATCCGTTCAGGCACCGAAAGAAGTAATTTATGGTGATTCAGATCTCTCTGTCATTGTTGAAGAGTCGAATGAGATTGTGTATGATGACCCAGTAGTAATTTTCAACCGCTCACATTCTCTGGTTGGCCCATCATCTTGTGTGAGTCAATCCTTGAAGCTCAGTAAGCTCACCATACATGAGACGGAGGACATAGATGAACACCTAAAGTGTGTCGATGGAAAGACGGCCAAGGGAATTCACGAACTCTCTAGTGATGATGATTTCGTCGAGAAATCTCCTCAGGAAGTTGATGGTGATTCCATGAAGGTCGAAACTGTGGGGATTGAAGATTTTGAGGTTTTGAAGGTGGTTGGCCGGGGTGCATTTGCAAAAGTATATCAAGTGAGGAAAAGGGGGACATCAGAAATATACGCAATGAAGGTTATGAGGAAGGACAAGATTATGGAGAAGAATCACACTGAATACATGAAAGCTGAGAGGGATATATTAACTATTATAGACCATCCCTTCATTGTCCAACTCAGATACTCATTCCAAGTAATTTCTAACTCAACTTATTTAGCCCAATATGCTTCCCATATTCAAGTCTAGTCAATGTGTTTTTATTGGTTATTAATTTGTTCTGATGTATACAATTATGAAATTCTTGTGACTCTGAAAGTGAACCATTGATGCTCAATTATGTCTGTAAGCAATCTATTAGAATTTATATATGTCCTTTTTGGCTTAAATTGTTTCTTACATTTGGAAACTTGACCAGTTTCGATATTAATTAGTAGATAGGTAGCCAAAGTTTTTCACTGACCGCCCAAATGTGTCATTACAATATGTTGATGGCCAACATTATTGTGTAGAAGTCAGGAAACGCTTTAATAAGTTATTCCAACAGTTTCTTATTGCTTTTTCAAAATGATTAGACGTGGACAATTGAAGAACAGTGCGCTAATTTTTAAGTTGAAAACGAAAGGAATGAATAAGAGTTCAGGGATCAGTGTAAATTAGCTCTTTATTCTTTGGGTTAATCTCACAAATTGTCCATAACATTTAGCCTCAATCTCATTTTAGTCCTTAACCTTTCAAACATCACACAGTTGGTCCTTAAAGGTTTATTTTGTCCTTAAAGTTTTATTTTATTTCAGTTTCAATCATTCTATTAGTGTAATGTTAAATATTTGATGGAATCTGTAAAAAGCATGGACTAAAATTGGAAACATATAAAGTTTAGAGACTAAAACAATACAAAAATTCAAAAGTTAATTTCCATAGACAGACCCAAAATTTTAGATGTTTCTAATTTTGAACTCTAATTTACACAGATTCTATCAAATTTTAACACTTAGTTGAAGGAAGGACTGAAACTAAAACAAAATAAAATCTCAAGGACCGTCTATGCGATGTTTGAAAAGGCAGGGACTAAAGTGGGATTGAGTGTAAACCTTAGGGACCATTTGTGAAATTAACCCTGATTCTTTATCATGATAGAATACTGATTTGAGCTTACTCTTTTGCAGACTAAATATAGACTTTATCTTGTGTTGGATTTTGTTAATGGAGGTCACCTGTTCTTTCAGCTCTACCACCAAGGCCTTTTTAGGTAACCTTAAGTTTTAAATTCTATATCACTTGAATCATTTTACATGTTCAATGGATGGACCTTAATATACAAGATTTTTCTTTTTTCTTTAATTTTTGCAGAGAGGATCTGGCACGCATATATGCAGCTGAGATTGTTTCTGCAGTTTCTCATCTCCACGCAAATGGCATAATGCATAGGGATCTTAAACCTGAAAATATCTTATTGGATGCAGACGGCCATGTACTGATCTATCTCTTTCTTACTTCTTCCGTCCATCTCCCCTCCCTCTGTCTAATTGTGCTGACTCTTAATGCAATGAGTAGTCAATGATGATTAGTGTAACTGACACAGTTATTAATATATTAGGCCATGTTGACTGACTTTGGGCTCGCTAAGCAATTCGAAGAGAACAAAAGGTCTAATTCCTTGTGCGGAACTGTAGAGTATATGTCACCTGAAATTGTTCTTGGAAAGGGCCACGATAAGGCTGCAGACTGGTGGAGCGTAGGAGTCCTATTATTTGAGATGCTTACTGGAAAGGTTTTGTGCTCTTCTTATTCCTGGACAATTTGTGCTATCTTTTTGAGAAATTCTGGAAGTACTAAAATTTGGCTATTGCTCCAATATTTCAATTATTGGACCTAAGCACTTAATTTTCTTTTGGATGCTATGAAGATGTTTATGCTCTCTTCTTTTTCTTGCCTTAGATAGAATAAGCTTGCCTACGTTATATTTATTCTTTTAATGGTTTTTCCTGTCACTCTCTCTTTTGTGCATACTGTCCTTAACCTTTAGGTTTTCTATACTTTGCTAAATTGTATCCAGATATGAATTTTGATATTCTATCTTACACACGATTGTGCTTTCTAAAATCTTGATCGTATATTATCGTGTGAATAAGATTGTATACATCAAAGAATCAACTTGTTATTTTGAGGATTTCAGATTATAACATGGTTTTATTATCAGATTCGCAGTTTCTGTCTTCTGACATGACATCATCTTTTTCCCTTGGCTTTTTCTTCTGCAGCCTCCTTTTACTGGAAGCAGGGAGAAGATTCAGCAGAAGATAGTGAAGGATAAGATCAAATTGCCTACATACTTATCAAGTGAAGCACATTCTCTGTTGAAAGGGGTATTTATCTTTTTATTTCACTTGATCATGGGTTTCTAATATTTTACTCGGTGTCTTTCAATTGGGGTTTTTGTGGGCCTCTTTGTTCATAATTTGAGAAAATTTGCTATTATGATTCTGCATGCTGTAGATTCAGTTGTCTTATTGTCAGTTGTAGATGTTATCTTCTTGTTTTGTGACTTGTGAGACATCACATTAACCAAATTGACGGATTCACTGATGATATTGAAGCCTTCTCCCCCAGCACCCACCCCCCACCACCCCCCCCCACTAATTGGCGTCAAATTCACAACCAGGATGATATTGTTACTTGCTCTTTGAACCTGTATAAAGAATTCGTGAATAGTGTTTTTCAGTGCTCTTCCATTTTTTTTTCTTTTTCACCCGTTAAGAGCTTTCTCATTTGTGGTTTCCTTATTAATGGAACTGAGCAAACTTGTTTTTTTTATTTATTTATTTTTATTTTTTTTTATTTTCAGCTGCTACAGAAAGATGCTAGCAAGCGCGTAGGCAGTGGAGCCCGAGGGAGCGAAGAAATCAAGAGCCACAAATGGTTCAAGCCAATCAACTGGAGGAAACTGGAGGCTCGGGAAATCCAACCAAGTTTTCGACCTGAAGTTGCTGGGAAACAGTGTGTTGCCAACTTTGAGAAGCACTGGACTGACATGCCTCTCGTAGATTCTCCGGTTGCTAGTCCAGTTGGAGGTGGAAACTTCACCGGCTTTTCTTACGTGAGGCCTGCAGCCTCTTTTCTCAGGAGGGAGGGCTCTCTCTGCTAGTAATGCCCTTTATTTGCCCTCAAGATCAAGTTATATGGGGAATTATTTCCCCTTTTTTTCCCAATTTGTGTAATTTACCGTAATCATAGGCTTGAAGCCTGTACTCATTTTCTAAAAGATGCCAAGTCTCAACTGTTGTTCTTCGAAGGTCTATGGACTGCTTCATGCCAGTTGCTTGGCTACTTTATGTTGGTAAACACATTTGCATATGTGATAGTGCTACTCATTTTTTTTTTTTTTTTTTCTCTTACCCTCCGTTTTCGGCTCAAGTGAAGGAGTAATGTATCAATCTCACTATCTATGTAACATGTTTCGTTTGGTTGATTTTGGAACTTTGAGCTTCGTATGGATTCATGGGGCCTTTGCTTAATGTTGCAGTACATAAGAAGTAATCTCTCTCTAACGATCATATTCATTCTCTTTTTATTAAAGTAATATTAGTTTGAAATTATTAATCAAGAAAAAAAAAAAGCCAATTTAAGTATCTTACAAAGTTTTTATGATTAAGTTGGATTAATTTTTTTTTTCTTGGGTAAGTTCCATTTTTAGTTTCAAATTATAATCAAATCGTATTGTGGCGCTTGAGCTCTAAAACATATTAGAAAGAGACCCCAAACTATCAAGTTGTTCTAAGTTGCTCCTTTTTACCATGTGACAAAGTACAGTTTTTTTTCCCCCCTAATGGTCGTGTTCTAACATGTTAACCGACAAAATTAACATCTATTAATGCGTATATGGTCCTCGAGTGAATTTTTGGTCGAGATTTTAAAATTCAAATAGATGGTAAAGACTAAATTGAAAAAGTTTTATTCCGAGACCCTTTAAAAGTCATGCGAAATAGAAAAAGTGTTCCTTTCATATTAGCAATAGCGGAAAGCCAGGGACTGTTTACTGGGTGAATTAGAGGAATATTACTTCCCGAGGGTTACAGTTCAAATATACTTGGCCCTGTAATTTAAAAAAAAAATTAAAAAAAGAAAGGAAAAAAAAAAAAAAAAAAACCATTAATGGATAAAGCCCAGGACACGCGGAAAAAGGCCAGCCTCTACTGAGGCTTCTTTCTACTTTGGTTTCTCGGGAAACACAAAAACTCCCCAACGTAAGCCACACAACTTGTAGCTATATGTCCAACCAGACCAGCCATGGCTTGTCAATGCCTGCCATCCCCAAGCGCAAGCACACTCAAACACAATCCCAAACTCCCATACACATCCCCTCTAAGCAGCCTCAACAGTCTCCGTTTCCTCTCAAACACAAACCGTTTCACAACATCCTTAACCTGCAACGCATTCCTTGGCGGCGACATTATTATACCTGAAAACTTGGAAGAAATCCCAGTACTTTTCCGTTCTGGGTTTGTGCAGTTTGAGAGAATAACAGAGGATTTGTCGGACACCCAGAAGTGGGGTTTCCTTGTTTTTGCTGGTTTGACATGGATATACTTGACTGCAAGGCCTGGTGTTCTTGTGGGTGCCATTGATGCTTACCTTTTGGCTCCTCTCCAGCTGGGTTTGGATAGCTTGATTGGAAGGAGAAGCTTGAAAAGGACTGATTTTGTGATCGGGGATAAGTTGGGGGAGGGCTCTTTTGGTGTGGTGTATTCTGGTGCAGTTGTTCCAAAGAATGTGGTTGTGGAAGAGCCTAGAGGGAAAGCCAAAACGAAAAAGTTGGATCAGAGGTTCAAGCAGAAGGTCATTCTCAAAAAGGTAAACTGGAAAGTCATTGGATATATATATATATATATATATTCACTTTTCAGTGTTATGTGCTTCATCTGGTTCCAATTTTCATTATTATCACTATTACAGTTTTTGCAATTTTGTCCCTTATTATATCAGGAGTGATTTGGTTGAGGTTGCTTTATCATTGTTGTGTTTATGTGATCTTGATTTAATTCGGCTTTTCGCAGTTTTTGTTCCCTGAACTCTGAATCCGCAAGTTGCCCTGAACTTTTAGTTGTCGCATATTATGCAGAGTGCTCCAACATCAATTTATGATTTTAAAAATTAAAAGGAATGCCCTCATGCACATGACATGACGTTCTTTGATTGACATCCAAATATAAGTCTCTTTTCTTTAAACAAGCTCACATTTTTAGTACAAATTTAAAAGCTGTTATCGATTTAGAGAAACTTTGCGACACTTTGTCAAATTCAGGTGATAATTTGTTTAAATTAAAAGTTTAGGGAGTCACTTGTTAATCTTGAAAGCTTCAGGGACAAATGTGCTAAATAATTCTTTTTTGGCTCAAAGTGTCATATTGAACGGTAACTTCTTGCACTATGGTTCCTTGTATTTTCTTATCTGGTGGTGGCTTCTGATCCATGTCCTATCCATCAAAAAGGCTGTATTTCTTCCGCTGCGAACATGTGTAACGAATCAAATGAGCGTCGTCGGATAATATAGAGAGATCTTAGTCTTCCAGTTTTTACATCCAAGAGGAATCTTACTCTTTCTTAGTTATGCTATGATGTAGCAGTTTGAAAGTATTATTTGTTTTCTATACATGTGTTTCTTATTTGATGAGAATGTGCAGGTCAAAGTTGGGGTCCTAGGGGCAGAAGAATGTGCTGATTATGAAGAGTGGTTTAATTATAGGCTTTCAAGAGCAGCTCCTGAAACATGTGCCGAGTTCCTTGGTAGTTTTGTTGCTGACATAACCAACACACAGTTTACAAAGGGTGGAAAATGGCTTGTTTGGAAATTTGAGGTATTCTTTTTTCCCCCCATTTCAGAACCTAGTATTTGAGGATTTATGCATACTTTTGTGGCCTTTGTAGCATGTTGGTTTTCAGTTTTACATTTATATCACAACTTCTCCATAATAACTACATGCATATTTTGTGGAAAGTTGTGAGATTCTAAAATTTTACGAAATATGTCCTCAAGACTTAATGAAAAACTGCCGGTACGTTTCAGGGAGATCGAAGTCTTGCGGATTACATGAAGGAGAGGAACTTTCCATTTAACTTGGAGTCTGTCATGTTTGGGCAAGTCTTGCAAGGAGTGGACTCGGTAAAGCGGAGTGCATTGATCATCAAGCAAATTATGCGCCAGATTATTACTTCGCTAAAGAAAATCCATGACACGGGCATTGTTCATCGGGATGTAAAGCCTGCCAATTTAGTGGTGACAAAACGGGGACAGATCAAGCTCATAGATTTTGGTGCTGCAACAGACCTAAGGATAGGAAAGAACTATGTACCAAACCGTGGCCTGCTCGATCCTGACTATTGTCCGCCTGAGTTATATGTCATGCCAGAGGAAACACCAAGTCCTCCTCCAGAGCCAATTGCTGCACTCCTTTCTCCAATCCTTTGGCAGGTATTGCAGTCTGCATATTTATGCAATAAAAGAAAGAAATCACTTTTCTGCTTCTTTTGAGTTATACAGCATTTAAGGGCTTTTTGCTCTATTGGTCCAACTTTTTAAGAAGCGATAGTTTGGTCCTGAACTAGTCCCTCACCTTAATTTTTTTGGCAGGTTGTCCCTGACAATAAGATTGACGACGTTCTTTGAAAATTTAATGGAGGCAGTTGTGTGTCAATCCTGTAAAAACAATATCTCACAAAAAACAGTCACATCATTTTAAAAATGTTTTAATTATTAAGCACTTTCCTGGGCATTGAAGATGAATTTTTGCTCTTTTTTTTTTTTTTTGGGTAAAATTTCAAGTATCTTGTAATGGACACCTTTGTCAAATTTTTATAGTTCACACCAGTCATAATGGTCAGGGGCCAAAACTGACAAACAAACTAAGTTCATGACTTAATTAGCCTAAAAAAAGGTATAGGATAAAACTGTCACAGTGCTAATAATTCAGGGACAAACAGTGCCAAATACTCGGTATATAATGAGTGTCAATAACTTCAGTGATTGAACTTGCAAAGATACCTTTTTGCACGTGTTCGGATCATACGTTGATTAGGTTACTAGGAGTTTTGACCTTATTGTGGTTCTTTTCTTTATGTATCAGCATTGATTTCCTCTTCTAATGCACACACAATTACTGTTGCAGCTGAATAGTCCTGATCTGTTTGATATGTATTCTGCTGGGATTGTACTCTTACAAATGGCAATACCAACTTTAAGGTCTGCAGCAGGCTTAAAGAATTTCAACTCCGAGCTAAAAGCGTTTAAATATGACTTGAACAAATGGAGGGAATTTAGTCGGAGATTGCCCGACTTGACGATTCTTGATCTCGATTCAGGTAGGGGGTGGGATCTCGCAACAAAGCTAATTTCGGAGAGAGGTTCCCTTAGAAGAGGACGTTTATCAGCTGGTGCTGCTTTGAGGCATCCTTATTTCTTGTTAGGTGGTGACCAGGCAGCTGTCGTTCTTTCAAAGTTCAGCTTTACCAGAGATTAACTTCTCAGTGATTCAAGTACACATACTAGTACTTTTTTTTTTTTTTTTCCGATTCTTTAATAATCTTAAATTTCATGTGATTTTCAACACATTGAGTTGGGCAACTTTATATTGGTGAATGGTTATATACTTCTTAAGCCCTTGATGGGGAAATTTGAACCAACACTTCAAGTGCTAATTGGTTAGTCATCCATGGATGTTGGATGAGAATTTCCTATTGGCTTCTTTTTCGGCCTCACTTGTGTCCTTGGTCAACCAATTTTGTTATCAAGAAATCTCTAATTGATGACCCAATAGAATGATGTGTTTTGTAACTTTCCCATGCTTGTGTTACAACATTCCAAACAAAGCCTTGATCTATTTTATAAAGCTCCAGTGCAATCATCACCTGTTGAATGTTGTGTCCGAGTCAATTGAATTTTGGCTGCTTGGGAATCCCATATGGGGGCTCTATTTTTTTCATTTTTCTTGGACCAAGGATTGTTCTTTCCTGGCCTTTAATTAGTGTTAGTCCTTATGAGGAGCGATGCGGAACCCACATAAATCACCGGCGCATACGAGTTTCATATTATGACATGAAGTACATGATTTTTTCTTTTAATAAATAATACATGATTTTGTTTTTAATAAATAAGTATAAAATTGTTCACATCTGCAAATATCTTCATACATCGTTTCTCATTTTTTTTTTTTTTTTTTTTTTCAAAATTTAAGCCATTAACAAGCATTTTTGCACCATAGAAACAGATACAAACTGGTATAATAAGAACTTCTCCAACCAACTTGAAACTTGATCTCTTATATTTACTTCTCATAAATCATCATGGTGAAGAGTCTCAAGAGCATGCTTCTTCCTGCAACCCCAACGGCATTTCCAATCACACCTAGAGTTGAAGATGGCAAGTCTCTGGGAGTGAAGGGATATGATCTTTGACGTTGAAGGAGATTGCGACAGCACAATGGCATAGCCGTCGTCCATGTAGTCTGTCCCCTGAGGGAATAGTTGCCACAAAAGGCTTCCGCCCCCGGCCCCTCCTTTACTTGTAGAGTTCAAAATAACGTTATACACTGTCGTGATAAGGGTGTCGCGAAACGTTGAGTTGTAACCGGGGTCTTTTGTAGATACTCCGAATTCAGAAAACACAACCGGCATTCCAAGATATTTCTCAGCATCCTCTATGTGAGCTTCCGTCCATGATTTGGTGAATTGGAGATGGACATCAGAGATTGATTGAGAAATCCTTCATGACATGAATTTTTAGCTTGGTCAGAAGTTGTCATGAAACAATGACCAATGATTATATACTAGTAGATAAATTCCTAAATTGTCAGAACTTTTCATGGCCAAAAGAGTATGTAGTAAATATAATATATCAACTCAGAGGAAGCATTAAATTATTGAAGAACTCAGTGATGGGGTATGGGAAAATAAAAATTATTGATAAGATAAATTTTAAATCGTCAAATCACATCAGAATCATATCAGATTAAGAAAAATATAACAGTTTAAAATAATTTGATGAAAATCTAAACGGTTTAAAATTATGTTTAGAGGTAGTTTTATTTTTTTTTTCCCAACCCGCCGAAGAATTCTCCTAAACGATTTGTGAAGTTGAATAGAAAATTTGGCGAACACCTACCAAGAGTCTGCATAGATGTGAACCGAAGCAAAATCCACTCCAAGAACCTGGTGGTTTCTTATAAAATCAGTT
This sequence comes from Morus alba, assembly GCA_012066045.3. Lineage (NCBI taxonomy): Eukaryota > Viridiplantae > Streptophyta > Magnoliopsida > Rosales > Moraceae > Morus > Morus alba. Next base: position 5,096,183 of record CP050235.2, read on the forward strand.
CCAACTTGTTGAGCATATGTGTTCGGATTGAATTGAACTTTATTAGGTGTTGAGGGACCATAAAATCCTTCTAATCCAATCTCCACCAAGTGCTTTGGATCAATACTCTTCACATACACTGCCATTTCTTCTATCCAGGCCTAGAAGATTACCATTTCTAGAGTTTAGTGGGCAGAAATAGAAGTTTATTCTTGAGAGAATTCATAGGAATATCACATGTATTTGAAATGTTTTTCCTGTTATATGAAACACGATTGCTCGTATACTCATCGTTCGTACAAGAAAGCAAACCTGAAGCACATTGCCGATGGGATCTGAGGTGCATCGAGGCTCATTCATCAGTTCCCAAGCGAAAATCGTGGGGTCATCCTTGTAAGTTACATTTGTAAGTGTATTCACCCTATTTAGCACTGTCTGCATAGTCAAACATCATTCAATAAATAAATACTTGGTAGACTAGACAGGAACAAAAAACAGAACACATTTTACAAACTTAATTCGCATAGCAGAAACTCAAATGATCATATCGCAATCGCTAATAAGGCGTGTTAGTCATGTTTAATTCCAAGTTAAACAATCACAAGATGGCTATAGATAGTAACAATTTTAAGAACTTGCCTTAACATGGGCCTTGTAGTAACTTCTGAGAGTCGGGTGGGAAAAGAATTCATCGTCCGATGTCAAATTCAGGCCAGCGGCTTTTCCCCATTTAACATATTGTGGTTTACCTCCATATGCATCCCAGTTGTTAACTAGTGAAAGTATGAGCCTGATCTTGTATTTCCTTGCTTCACTTACCACAAAATCTAGAGCCTGAAACTCCAAATGATTTGAACTAGCTCCTATGAATTTACTCTTAGAAGTAATAACCAATATAGCACTAGCCAAATCTAAAATACAGAAAAGGGTAAAATAAACTTCCAAAAAAAAAAAAAAAAAAAAACAATAGAGAAGCATGTTTCTTTGTATAGCAGGGTGATAAGGGTACATAGTTTTTAGGTTGATCAACCAGAGAAACGAAAACAATTGTAAACATCTTTGGATGATGAAACACCAAAAACCGAAAACGTGACTAAAAAGTTTGAAACAAACGGTTTAGAGTACCTTGAAAACATCTTCATCATAAACTGATGGGGATTTTTGAAGAGCTCGCCACTGGCCGTCGTTGAATCCCCATGTCCGGCAAACGGTTAGGCCCGCAGAAGATGCCTGTTTAAACAGCTCAGAGACTTTCCCTCTTGTGGAATTATCCGCGGCAAATACCATCAACCAGTAAGTGTTGAAACCATTTACATAGAAAGGTTGGTCATTGAGGACAAATTGGTTCCCTTTCTTCTGCACCATTTCCCATGATTCAACTTCCCTTATTTCACCAAATTCATCAATCCTAAACAAATGGGAATGAGAAAACTCAGTACAAAATACATTTCTTATACTAAAAAATATGAGTGCATGTACACAAGTGATCATATGAAAATCCAAATATAATTAATGTAGATGGTAATAATAAACACTATTGGTTTTTCAACCGATCAAAAATTGCCACAGGACCGGAGCTATCTTAGGTCCAAGGGCGGCAGCTGCCCCCGGGCCTAAGGGGTCCTTACAAATTTAGAAATCATTTCACTAGTTTGCCCCATGAAATTTTTTAATTGCAATATCTAAATAAATTTTTTTTTAAAATTTCTATTGTATTCCAAGTTTTAACGTGTAACTTTACTCATACTTCAAACTTAAAATCCTAAATAAACCAAAAATTAACCGTACTCTATTCATTTTACCGATTCAAGTTTAGAATTTGAGATTTGCTACAGTAAAAAACTCTCAGAAACAATCACATCTAACTTTTTTACTACATTAAAAAACTCTTACATAAATTTACATATCAACTTGAATCAGTAAACTAAACGGCCCTTCAATTATTTTTGCGACTCAAACTTTAAAAAGTGAATTGAACTCTACTATTAACTCAGTTAAAAGCAGAAAAATATATACAAATAGATAAATGGTGGTAAAAAAGAGAGAAAGAGTATAAGAAAATATGGCTACATTATAATTTTAGTTCTAAATTTTAATTTAATTCACACTCCTGGAAAAAAAATTTTGGCTTAGCCACTAAATTGCATGTGTGTGAACCCTTTATGTGTGTGTTTGTAATATATACAAGCCTGTAGAGCGATTAGCTAAAAATTACTGGTAGTGGACGTCACTAGAATTAATATAGTGCCAATTATGTATTATTCCAAGAAAAATATTAATTAATAAATAAATAAAGAACACAAAAAAAAAAAAAAAAAAAAAACATTTATGGGGTTTGTGCTATTGTAGCGTTTTAAAACATTTCTTCTATATATGCCTACCCATCACTTGTGCCAGAATATGATAGAAGATCTTCCATTTCTCCCAACAGCTCAGCTCCAGTTCCTGCATATGCAAAGCCACTTAACTGATAATTAATCAAAACCAAAGAAATTGCCACCACAAAAAGTTTGTATAACCAATGTTTGCTTTTGTGGGCATCCATATTATTGAACTAGTTATGCAATTCATATATGCATACTTCTCCGGGTGAATATTTATATTGATATTGGGGTAAGAAATTGTGGAGGACAAGAAAAGTGTGAAGTGGGAAATGAATGTTTTAAACTTTGAAGGGACGAAATTTTTATTCTTTTATTTTTGCTTCTTCTCTCTGCCACAATGTCATTTGGGCTTTGAGAGCTAATTCATGGTTATCGAATGAAGGGTAGGAGTAAAGTTGCAACTTCTTTCAATTTCAATGCTACTCCAAGATATGTCAAAAGTGGGTCCCTTAATCTCATCAGTCCTATATTAATTTTTGGATTGGGACCTAAATGGGGGTGATTCTAGAGCTTTAGATAAGGAAATTACGGAAATGAAAACAAACATGGTGTTGCCTTATTGGGCATGTCACGTTGATTTGGTGAGAAATGTTGTGGAAATTGTTATTTGGGTAATCAGTTTTAAGGGTTTTTTTTCACATAAATTTGATGTACTTGGTTTTTACTTTTTGTTGTTCAGATGTCTTGTCATCAATAGACTTTTTTTTTTTTTTTTTTTTTTCCCTGTGATAACTGGTAAAGTAAGAGCAACAAACCTGCGTACGTTCTATCCATAAATAATAAGCATCATAAAAAGAAAAGAAAGCTGGAAAGAGTTTTTTAACCTGTTTCTGGTCATCAATCAAGAAGAAGAAGATGGTTTGCTTTTGGTGATCCAAGTAGACAAATTTGGCCAAGAAGAGAGAGAAAAATAAAGGAGGTTACTTGTGCTGATCATGGAAGAATAAAAGAAGAACAAATAGAGAATTTGAACAAATTTAAATGTCGGTTGAGCTACAAAAATTTCAAGAGAAATATAAATCAGTTTAAGACTATGCTTTAGAAAGTGTGTCAAGCCTACCTCAAAATATCCTAAACATTTTTAGAGACACTACTGATACTAAACGCTATTAACTAATATTAGATAGATTTCACTTGTAAATTTCATATTATGAGACTCATTTTTTTAAGATAATACTCAGTACTATCGATGCCTTTATAACATTGCTCAAATTACCAACACTACTACGCCACAATTTTCCAAAGTGTCTCCGCGAATTTCAAATCTAAAACATGAGTTAACAAATAATGAACTCACTAAAGTATTATCGATGGATCATTTTTCAAGTTTTTAGAAGCAAAAGTACCCTTGACATTTAGCAACCAACCGTTCTTGTCCATCGAGAGATCTACTTTTCCCTATTTCAGTCAGAGAAAGTCGTGAATTGTTCTGGCTGTCCATGCGTCCTGAAATTTTATCACAACACCCACAGATTTTGACAAGAAACTGAAATATATATATATATATATATATATATATATATATATAAAAAAAAACAATGAAAAAAGTCTTAACATTCAACTACATTAATAAAAATTTGAGTATTCAACATTTGCTAATGACGCTAGCCAAACCAATTATTTACTAATACTCAACCAATAAGGAAAATATTATTTTGACGCCCTAAGTTTGACACCTTTTCATGTGTTGGGAAAGTCCCCATTGAAATACCATCTTATTCAAAGTCTTTTTAGAACATAAAATGACAATTCTCACTTTAAAAACACAATTAAATAAGGACGAAAACAATAAGTTTCTAAAAATAAAAAAAAAAAAAAAAAAATAAAAAATAAAACCAAAACCAAAACAATATTAGATCCACCTCTCATCACCAAAAAAAAAAAAAAAAAAAAAAAAATAAAATAGCTTTTATGTCTCAAAAAACATGTCAAGGTATTTGAGCGATATTGATTATAACAATATGGTACCTCAATGAGATTTTTTGAACACTAAGGTATCAAATTAAATAAATATTAACCGACAGGGTACCAAAATGATAGTTTTGTGTTAGATATACCAAGCCGACAAAGAAATAAATAAACCAAAAAATCAAGTAAATTTCGTTTTGCTTTAGATCCATAGAATGCCGAAGATTGTCCTTCGTGTGCCTTCTTGAAGAACTTCTGGCGGCCTAAAAAAAGTTATTGCGCTTATCCCCATTACGATTGTCCTGGCAGAGGATATTGAAAAACTCAAGCCAAAAGCTTTATGGTGAATTGTTGAAGAATAGGAATGTCATCACCAATTAAAGTTTGAACATCATTACAAACATATGAAATCAACGACAAGATAAACGAACACGCCCGGAATCAAATAAGGCCCAACTAGGGCTTGAGCTCCCACTCAGTACACACACTAAATATACATTGTATTATATTATATATAGGCCACATCAAAAATTGAAAGTTTAATTTTATGTCCCTATTAATTTTTGTCTTAGTTATTAGCCTCCACTTATTTAAAAAAAAAAAAAAAAAAAAAAAAAAAAAATTTCTAATCATTACTCTAAACCAATGACCTTAGAACTTTTGTGTGTGCATTTGTTGAATAATGCTACGTACAAGTGAGCCCTAACATGTATTTTCATTAGTGATATTACAAATCGAAGGAAAAACAAATAAGTAGACAACATTCCACTTGCTATAAATGCATCAACCGATTAAAATTTTGCTTCTGATCCTAGAAAACCACAATCTGCCATTACATTACAAAAGAAATTTTTATAAGCGAATAAACATCAAGAAATACCAGTTCCAAGGAAATCTAAAGTACAACATGTGTCATTATTTGTCAAAGACAATGAAGGTTGATACCAAAGAAATTGGCTTCAAGATCGACGTGATCTTCTTCGTCGAAAATATCGGCTTTAGCCTACAAGCAGGAGATTGCTACTTGGCCTTATTCACTTCGCGGATTCGAGTTTTCAATTCGAGCTGAGATGTGACATTTTATGAGAGTTTTTTACTGTAGTAGAAAATTTTGATGTGACATTTCCTGAGAGCTTTTTACTGTAGAAACCTAAAACTAAGAACTCAAATCGATGAAGTGAACGGGGCCTTAATCTACATAATAGCACGAGTGCTTCCTCTTCTTTTGATCCTTACCCTATTGTTGGTCCTTCTTTATAATGTCAGGGAATTTTATTAGTATAAAGTCGAGAAATTTTTGAAATTTAGATAATTAATTTTCTCTATTCAACTATTCAACTATTTTTTAATGTGATTTTATGATGAAAATTAAAGAATTTATTTTGTTACATTATATAAATGTTAATTGTGAATTTTTATCGCATATGATTTTAGGATTTCATGTGATAAATTTTTTGAAATGAGAGAACCCCTATAAATATCGTAGATGAATCAAAGACATAAGGAATGGTTACACATTATAAACGGAATTACAATTTCTGTTTAAATCAGTAAGTGGTTTAGAGATCAGCTAAACTAATCTGAGAAATTTATGGTTAATTACGGAACAAATTAGAGACAATAGTAACAAATAATTCTGTGTTGCAACAAGACAGATAATTCTTCAGTGCAACAGTATTAGTAATCACAGATCTATACATGCCAGCTCAAGCCATTTAAACACTAAAATTATAGACACTGTCAATACTAAAAGATATACTAAGATTAGTAGAGTTCGATCGGCTCCAAAGGTCCAGGTAAAAAATAAAGTAACCTTTAGTTTGACCTATAAAAACCTATTAGGTGACAAGTTCAACCTCAAGTCCATAAGGCCCAATCCTATCCTTAGATGTATTAAAAATTAGGAGTGAACCCAAGGAGACTTACAGGATAGTCTAGTAATGAACTGGAGGTATACTTACAGGAAATTAACTTAATTAATTTCCAAGACCCTTAAATAAATTAGTGAGATTTAATAGGATAATTACTTAAATCAAATTAAATTAATTGATCAATAATAAACCGATAGATTAATCATTAACAAAGAATAATTAACCTACATTGGTTAATAAAATTTTAAGGGAGATTAATTAATTAATTAATTAGTTAAACTACATTAGTTTAATCCAAAGAATGTGATTTAAATCATAAGATGGATAATTAATTGAATTAGTTAATCCTAATAATCGTTCACAAGATGAGACCTCTAAGACGAATCTTGACTCTTAATGTAAGTTGTAAATTGCGGCGATTCAATACTTTTGTGTTTGTATAGACTGCCAAGATAAGGTCGTTGGGACGTTTGGTTCCTAGATTCGAATATCTGATTCGAATCATTCGAATTATGATTCATGATCGCTATAGTATTTTTTCTCACAAAAAATACACGTAAATCAAAAATAGTTCAAATCACATGATTTGAATCCATGAACCAAACGTTAAATAGAAAATCCAATCAAATTTTGGACTAATTCCAACTTAAAAAATATGTATATCTAATTATTGTGTGCTGCTGATTCTAGAGGGAAAGTGACAGAAAGAAGTCCAACTCACAAACAACAATGAGAGAGTTTCGGGCAAAATAATAAAAAAAAAAAACAAAAAAAACAAAACAAAATTGTATAAAATATGACAAAAAAATAACTCTACTAAGTTCTAAATCATAAAATTGCATTAGATCACTTTCAAGCAAGAAAAAAAATATTGCATTACACCATATCGAATTAAAAAAACATAATAATTTTTTGTCCTATGAATTGTTTTTTAATTCAAAAGAAAGTAAATAAGTAATCTTTATGGTGGAGTATACTATTTTATTTTATTGGTGAGAAAACCAACTGTTGAATTAGTATATTAACAATTAAATATGTACAAGTTCGTATTAAAAATTTACAACGCGTCATACAAAATTACTCATATTACATATCTGACTATTAAAAAATTAAGTTAACGGTAAAAAATACAGTTTCTACTAGTAGACTAAAATAATACGCTCCATTGTAAAGACTCTTTAGAAAATATTATGGCTTTTAGATTATGATGTTGGGCTCGTTCAGTTTCTTAGAGTCTGACTGTGTAAGGTTGTTTTGTGCTTAATTGTTAGATTTTGTTAGTTGTTGGTTTCTTTTTAGGACAAATTACATTTATTCCCCCCGAATTATAAGCAATGTAACAAAAATGCCCCCTAAACTTTAAAAGTAACAAATTTTTCTCCTGAACAATTCGCCATTAGCACGCGTCCCCCTTTTTTGCCCCTCGGTTAAATTGTGAATGTTAAGTGCCATGTGGATGACATGTGACTCTCATTTCAATGGCAAAAAAGTAAATTACTGTGTTGAGTTAGAAATATAACAAAATCCATTCAAATTTCCTGACTTGGTTCTCGAATTTCGCCACTTGGTTCTCAATTTTTGAGCCACGGATCGGAGAAATTGAGTTGGGGCTTTTGTTGCCCACTTATTTTTTAGTGTTTTGATACCAATGACATGAGAAATGGCAGCCAAAATTGACGGAACCAAACACCTCCACGGCGAGCGGCGGTGGCGACTTCAAATTCTTGCAAATCGGCGAGGATGGCAGCGACTACTGGTCGGGATTGACTCATCTACGGATTCTGAGGGAAATGATGGGGGCGGTGCATGGGATACTTGCCGGAGTTTGGTGGTTGTGCACGGGAAAGGGAGAGGAAAGAGAGTGAGAGTGGGGAGGCTTCTGATTGAGTGAGATTGGCCAATCTATATGGGCAAAATTGTCATTTCATAATAAAATAAAAATTAAATGCCTCAGCGACTTTTATGTGGCACTTAATATTCAAAATTTAACCAATGAGATGGAAAAGGGGGACACATGCTAATGACGAATTGTTCATGATAAAATTTGTTACTTTTAAAATTTAGAAGACATTTTGTTACACTATTTATAATTCAAGGGAAATAAATGTAATTTGTTATTTTTTTATTTTGTGCTTAGTCATGTGTGGCCTAGTAATTTTGTTATCTCTCTAGTGATTCTATTCTTCGTTTTACCATTGAAGCTCTTTTTTAAATTAAAAATTAAAAATTTAATAAAATTGATAAAAAAATTTACTAAAAATTGTATTAAATGAAGACAAAATTCTCTAAAAAAATATATACATATGACTTTCAATAGAAAATTTAAATATTTTCCAAAAAGAAAGAAAAAGTTAAGAGGTGAGGGTAACGCGTCTGGTTATTCAATGCATTTTAATGAATCAACCTTTTTTATATAACGCGTTTCCGTTTCTGTTGATAATGAAATTATTATTGTCGTTTACTTGCTCCTTCACTGAGCTGTCATCCAATCATATTCCTTCAAAGAATATACACGCGAGGACACATCTGTCATTTCACCTCCGTCAAGGTTATAACCATCATTCCAACATAACGCTAAACACCGAGAAGACTACCACATAGAAAAGGAGTCGAGTTGCGGAGTTGCACTATAATAAAGTCGGTCGTTGCCATTAATCTCGGTTTCTGGTCTGCTCATTTCTTTAGAAAAAAAAAAAAAAAAAAAGGTTTCTCTCTCGATTAATTTCGTCTCTCTCTTTCTCTCTCTTCATTTTCTCCGATTCCGACTCCCAGAATTCCTTCTTGTTCCGTGTAATTGTCCGAAGAGAGAGTTAGGTGAGTCCGAAAATCTCTTCCACGAAATTTTTTTTTTTGAATTTTTTTCCCTTCAATTATTTTCCATTTGTGAAGGACCCGTTTTGACTTGTAAGAAATGTGCTCAAGTTCCGATATTTTCTGTTCGTACGAATAGTCACGTAGATCTCCAGTTCTTCTTCTGGAAATTCGTCTATTTTTTGTTGATTTTTTTCGTTTTTTGGGTTTCTAGTTTCTTGGGGAGTTTCAGAGACCCTAGACCATTCATGGGCGGGTCGTGATTGTTTTGGTTCTCCGAGAAATTGGAAATTGAGGTCTCGAGCCGACTATTTCTCAGTTCCGATCTGGTTTTTCCGAGTCCAGATCTCTGTTCTCATTGTTCTGAATCTTTAGAAAGTTCCGTTTTTCCGTTTGGAGTCCATGAAGAACTCGAAGAGTTCCAGAGCTTTGTCTCTGTTTCTTCTTGTGTGCTTGAGCTTCACATCAGTTCATCTGATTTCGGCTGCGAACTACGTGCCTGCTGAGCAAATCTTCCTCAACTGCGGTGGGCCCACGGAGGAAGCCGACGGGAAGAAATGGACCTCCGACAAGGGGTCTCTGTACTTATCGAAAGCCGCGAAGTCCACCACCTCGGAAGCCTCTTTTCAAGACCCTTCAGTCCCAACAATCCCTTTCATGACCGCAAGAGTTTTCCAGTCTGATTTCACCTACAGCATCTCCGTTGCCCCCGGCCGCAAATTCATCCGATTGTACTTTTACCCCGCTTCGTACTCCGGCCTCAACGCGTCGAACGCCGTCTTTAATGTCACGGCTCAGTCGTACACTCTCCTGAAGAATTTCAGTGTCGCACAGACAACTGAGGCTCTGAACTATGTCTCAATCGTCAAGGAGTACTCTGTCAATGTGGAAGGTGATACCTTGGCCCTTACTTTTAAGCCGTCTTCGAGTATTCCGAATGCTTATGCTTTTGTGAATGGGATTGAGGTTGTGTCTATGCCTGATATGTATTCTGCTGATGGAACAACTATGATTGTTAGTCAATCTGCTCCTTTTATCATTGATAATAGCACTGCTCTTGAGAATGTGTATAGGCTAAATGTTGGTGGGAATGATATATCTCCGTCGAAGGATACGGGTCTGTTTAGGTCCTGGTATGATGATACTGTTTATTTGTATGGGGCTGCTTTTGGGGTTCCTGAAACTGCTGATCCAAACATGACAATCACGTATCTTGATGGTGTCCCTAGTTATGTTGCACCTGTTGATGTCTATTCCACTGCGAGATCGATGGGGCCCGATTGGCACATCAACCTTAACTACAATCTGACTTGGATTTTGTCGATTGACTCGGGGTTCTCTCACCTGGTTAGGCTCCATTTCTGCGAGGTTGCTGAGAACATAACCCATTCCAATCAGAGGGTGTTTACGATCTTTCTTAATAACCAAACTGCCGAGAATGAAGCTGACGTTGCCGCCTGGGCAAGTGAGCATAATGGGGTTGGGTTGTACAAGGATTATGTAGTTATGCCTCTAAAGGGAAGCCCTCAGCAGGATTTGTGGCTTGCACTTCATCCTTACACTAATGGAAAGTCTCAGTTCTATGATGCAATCCTAAATGGAGTGGAGGTGTTCAAGATCAACGATACAACTGGAAATCTTGGAGGGCTCAATCCTATTGCTCCTCCAAAACAAGATGAGATTGACCCGTCTCGGGTTAGACCATCTCATGGTAAATCAAAGAGTCAAACGGCTGTTATTGCTGGGGGCGTAAGTGGTGGAGTTGTTTTAGCCCTTGTGCTTTGTTTCTTTGCTTTGTTTGTATCGCGTCGTCGCAGGCATGGGAAGGACTCGAAAGCAAGTGAAGGGCCATCTGGGTGGCTTCCTCTTTCTTTATATGGGAACTCACACTCTGCAGGTTCTGCCAAGACAAACACGACGGGAAGTTATGCCTCCTCTCTTCCTTCCAACCTTTGCCGCCATTTCTCATTCTCTGAGATCAAGGCTGCCACCAACAACTTTGATGAGGCTCTACTCCTCGGTGTGGGAGGTTTTGGCAAAGTTTACAAGGGTGAAATTGATGGTGGAACGACCAAGGTTGCAATCAAGCGGGGGAACCCTCTCTCTGAGCAAGGTGTCCATGAGTTCCAAACCGAGATTGAAATGCTCTCAAAGCTTCGTCACCGCCACCTTGTTTCGCTGATTGGTTATTGTGAAGAAAACTGTGAGATGATCCTTGTTTATGATTACATGGCCTATGGTACACTTCGTGAGCATCTGTACAAGACCCAAAAGCCCCCACTACCCTGGAAACAAAGGCTTGAGATATGCATTGGGGCTGCTCGTGGTTTGCACTATCTCCACACTGGCGCTAAGCACACCATCATACACCGAGATGTCAAGACAACCAACATTCTTTTGGACGAGAAGTGGGTGGCAAAGGTCTCTGATTTCGGGTTGTCAAAAACTGGCCCTACGTTGGATCATACTCATGTCAGTACTGTTGTCAAAGGCAGTTTTGGTTACTTGGATCCTGAGTACTTCAGGCGGCAACAACTAACGGAAAAATCTGATGTTTACTCATTTGGGGTTGTCCTGTTCGAAATCTTGTGTGCACGTCCGGCCCTGAACCCCACACTTGCAAAGGAACAAGTGAGCTTAGCTGAGTGGGCTGCACACTGCCACAAGAAGGGCATTCTTGACCAGATACTTGACCCTTACCTGAAGGGAAAAATCGCACCAGAATGTTTCAAGAAGTTTGCTGAGACAGCCATGAAATGTGTATCTGACCAGGGCATCGAAAGGCCTTCCATGGGAGACGTTCTGTGGAACCTCGAGTTTGCTTTGCAGCTGCAAGAGAGTGCCGAGGAAAGCGGTGAAGGCTTTGGCAACATCGAGGAGGAGCCGTTCATGCGCTGCAAAGGGAAGGACCCAAATGCCTCACCGGGCTTTGATGGTAATGTGACAGACTCAAGAAGCAGTGGCATGAGCATGAGTATTGGTGGGAGGAGCTTGGCAAGTGAAGACTCCGACGGCTTGACACCAAGTGCTGTGTTTTCACAGATCATGAACCCCAAAGGGCGCTGAGATCAAAAGAGGTAGTTTGTTGCCATCTGGTTACTGCAATTTGTTTTCCAGTTCGTAGTCAATCAAAATGATCAAATTTGGTCTTTCATTTTATTCAGTTACTTACCGGGTTTTCTCTTCTTTTTCCCTTCTTTCTGGGTTCCTAATATGTTTTTGATTAATTTAGTTGAAATTTGTATCTAAAATTACATGGAGGGTGTAAAATAATATATTGTACCATGCTTTTGGCGGAGAAATGTCAATTTGGATTTATTTCATATTTATATATAGATATATGCAACTCTTGTTTTTCACCCATTGTCTATATAAATTCTAAGATACAAATGAGATTCTTTAGGGTGTAACTCTAATAAGTGCGTACTGTTTTTTTATTGTGAATTATTTTTAGATATACATATACAATTAAGAATAATTTTGTAGGTGTATTTAATACAGATTTATACATATTTTATCCTTAAAAAATAAATTTAACAGTTAAAAAAGTACTGTCGGTAGAGTACTTATTAGGTTCCACAATAAAAAATCCTAAGATACAATTTATAATAGTGCTTTTGAATTACTCTTTAGAATTGGAGAAGAAAAAAAAAATTGGGTCTAATAAATAATAATAGGTGCAATTGTTTCTAGGATTAGGGCATGTGGGTAGGGTCCACAATGAGTTGTTGTCACGGTTAACACGTCTATGAAGGAAGCGACTTTATGGGTATAATTCTCCTGATATGAATCAGAATAAAATATATATAGTCTGTTTGTTTTATTAATTTTAAAATTTAAATTTTATTATAATAAAATTTTTTTAGATATAATCACATTTAATTTTTTTATTATAATAAAAAAATTTATATAAAATTATATTTTAATTTAAATTAAAAATTTTAATTTTAAAAGGGTATATATTTATTTGTATTTTTTTAATTTCCCTATCCTTTTATGGGTATTCTTAGAGCTGTGGTAAGCTGTCAGATGTACGTGGGGAAATGTTGACGCGTATGAGAGACTTAAAAAAAGGGGAAACCTTGAAAGAAAAAGAAAAAGTTGAATTACTCTTTACCTAACTTCATTATTTTTAAGATTACAGAAATTAGTACAATTGTTATGTTCTTGCTGTCTTGTTGACATACGCTCTTACATGTAAGGTGGCTGATATTGCCTTGTCAATCTATGAAATAATTTCGCACTGGCCATTTTTTTCTAAGACGCAGAGGTAAAATGGGGTTCGTTCAGTTCGTTAATTTGAGTTTTTAATTTAAATTAAGATGTGATTTTATATGAGAATTTTTTATTGTAGTAAAAAAGTTAAATGTGACTATTTTTAAAATTTTTTTACTGTAATAAAACTCAAATTTTAAACTCAAATCGGTGAAATGAACGGAATCTGAGACATGAAGAGAACTAAACAAAAACAACAAAAACAAAGGATGAGAAAATTATAAAATTTATCTTTTTAAGTGTATGAGTATATAAATTTAAATTTTTATCTCTTTTTTAGTAATTTTTTTTATTAGTATCATTATTTAATTAAAAAGATTATTAATTAAGAATAAAAAGAAAAAATCTTAATCTATATATTTTAAAAAGTATTTGTCTAATTTCTTCTCAAACAATTGATTTACCCGACATGATTATACATATACGTCCTTATTTTATCCAAATACTCACCATCTTAGGAGATATGTTAGTGGCCTGGATCCTTCCGGTTTTGTTATTGAATGTTACTATAGATTCTAAATATATATATATATATATATATATTTTTTTTTTTTTCCAAAGAGCTCTTTTGTATCAAGCAAATATGCTAACATAAGATGACTTCATCCAAACGTTTAGTGGAGGTTAAAATTAGTTTTAAAATAGGTTATTGTGTTATGTTCGGGCTAATTTACGACATCAACATTGAAACCTTCTCATTCTGTGACCATTGTCATCAAAAAGGAAAGAAATTTTCCTAAGTGCCCACTTAATCGCATTGTTTTAGGTTTAATCTACGGTAATATCAGTTTAGAAGGAAATAAATCACCAAAAAAGTTTAGTAGGTAATGGAGCATTATATCTTAATTCAACGTGTTACGGTTAGTAATTAGTCCCACACAAATTAAAGTTATGGAGCATTAGCGACTTACATGGCCTTCTTGCTTAAAAGAAACCCAAAAAAAAAAGAGCCAAATAATTTTTTTGTGAACTCTGGCAGCAAATTTAGGGCCCGTTCACTTCGCTGATTCGAGTTGAGATTTGATTTTATGTGAGAGCTTTTTACTGTAGCAAAAAAGTTAGATGTGATTGTTTATGAGAACTTTTTACTGTAGCAAAACTCAAATTCTAAACTCGAATAAGCGAAGTGAATGAGGCCTTAGACGGATAACATTTGAACGTTATAAAAATAACTTTTAATTTACGTATATTTTTATAAAAAAAAATATTATAATAAATCATAAATTATAATTTAAATAAAAAAAATCACCGACCAAACAAAAGTTATTTGTGTTTCAGACTAGCCTGCCTGACAAGCACATTAGGGACAAGGCAAATATTTGAAGACTCCTATCACATTTCACATCATACTTTTTAATTTATTTATTTTTCCCCTTTTTCTACATAAAAAATAAAAGGAAAAAAAAAACCCAGCACTGCACTTAGCCAGTTAGCCAGTGCCCAGTTACCCTATAAGGTGGAGTTAATGGGGTCCACACGCCTAAGGCCAGAGAGGTTCCAGCAGTTGGACCAAATTTGAGCAGAAAAAGACACAAAAAAGCCAATGAAAGGAAGAACATGTCTTCCAACTGCCTTATAGTTAGGTCATCACACAACATGGCGAGGCCCCAGTTTGAGAGAGTCAAAAAGGTGAGGCGGTGGTTGTTTATATTTTAATCACTATAATCAATAATTACTACCTCAAGTCCTACCCAATTACCAAAACTTAAAAATGATGGTATTATAATTAATGTGTAAATAATAAATTTTAATATTTAAACGTAAATAAATATTTTTTAATATAATATTATTTATTATGATAAATTTATCATATGTTATAGTTTATCATAAATATATCACAAACTATCACATAAATTTAGGTCTCGTTCATTTCACTGATTCGAGTTTAGAATTCGAGTTTTGCTACAGTAAAAAACTCTCACAAACAATCACATCTAACTTTTTTGCTACAATAAAAAGCTCTCATATAAAATTAAATCTCAACTCGAATTAAAAACTCGAATCAGCGAACTAAACGGGTTATTAAAGTTTAATTCCTATTAGTTTATATTTATCTATTCATTTAATTATTATAATATTTATATTTTCAAATTATTTTAACATAAAAAGTTAATTATATAAATTTCAAAGCTTTACGATTATGATAAAAAGTAAATTTAACATTTAAATAACATTATACATTAAAACATAAATAAAAATAACAAGGTAAATATTATTATTTTTTTAGTGTTAAATATACATTTGACATTAACATTTACATTTAGATGATCTTAATAGTAGTGCGCGTTTTCAGGCTTTAGAATTTGATCAAAATTAAATCAAAATGAAAAACGTATAAAATGACAGAATTTATAAAGATCTGACTGTTGAAATTATGTCTTACAATAAGGCTTCTTTTGTGTGTGTGTGTGTGTGTGTGTTGGGAATAAGGTGTTTTTTAATATCTCATGAAAGAAATTTGTAGTGACTTGTTGCAAGAAAGTTGGTACCAGAACATTAATAAGGTATAGTTTCTGTTCTCGTATCCTGTTATGTAATTTCAACGAAAGGAGTCAAATGGCAAAATGGGGCTGGGAAACAAAAGAAGTTTTTGTTCTTGTTTCTTTCTTACTTTGCGAATAATAGACCACAGGCTACTTGTCCCTTTTTCCTTCGGAATTCGATGGATGATGCATTTTGTCCACAACTAAATGAAAGAGAAAGCAAAAGAAAGAAATTAGCAAGAAATAAATTAGAAAAAAAAAAAAATCAAGTATTCAATAGAAGAATTATATGAGTTGCAGAAAAATGCATCCATCATTCATCTAGCACTCCAGCATTTTTGTCAAAGAGGAAAACTTTTGATCTAGTTAGACCCACAGAAAAGCTTATTTACTAGAGTTTTCAAATTGAGTTCATTGTTTTTCTAATCTATGTTTTCATGGCATGGATCAAGTTGCGAGATTTCCAACACATATTTGTTAGTACTCAAATAATTCCTTTTCTTGGGCTAGAAGTGTTGGCTGCTTTTATTTGCCTTCTTGAAAATGTGTGGCTTTGTGAGTTGCAGTTAGAGGTGGAAATTGACCGGCCTACCCGTTGGCACGGCTGAGGAACAGCGCGTACTCTTTTGTCACCTTACTCGGCGACGGCACGAGTCAAGTATTACATGAATCCATCACTGCCCACCAGACAACTAAGAAGACCAAGCTCACAAATTCGATTTTTTTTCCCCTTATTTTTACCATTCTTTTCTCCAGTTTAGTTGTATTTTGGTGCCAACTTACTGAGATAGGCCAATTAAGTTTAGTTTACTATTATCAAAATCGCATAAATAAGTTGATTCTATTAATGTATATTGCAATTTTTCTTCTTATGCGAATTATTATCATGTCGTGCTAAAAATTAAGCAGTCTCAAATGAGCCAAAACTACCACATAATTCATCTGGCGCCAAAAGGATTACCATGATTAAAACGACTAAGCACAACATGCGTATTGCATAATATGGAACTGTAACAAGCCAATAACTGGTGTAATATTGCTAATTGCTTACGATATTGAAGCTCATCGATTGGCGTTATACTTTTTTTTGCTAATGACTCAATTGGCGTTAGACGATGCCACTGAGAAATGATAAAAGCCAACAGAAACAAGAAATGGATCTTTTTTTTTTTTTTTTTTTTTTTTTTTAAGGATCGTTCTAGGCACGTTCTATTGGAGTTCTGTACAATATATATGTATACATGTATATACATATATAGACACACACGCACGGTTGACAATACAAATTCTTAGACCAGAAATACGAAGAAGCAGAAAAGATAAATTCAAGCAGAAAAGATAAAGAGACTCAAAAGTATGACTCAAAAAAGAAAGATTGCCCGATTAAATTCAAGCAGAAAAGATAAGTATGACTCAAAAGTATGGACCCATATTTGAAACGACAATCACTTTTGCATCAAAGTTTCTACTCTCTACAACATCTTGACTTCAGATATCCATAATGGGCTCAGAAAACAATACATCATTGGCATCTTGCCGCAAAATAATAAGAGACTGCTCAACGATTATTGAAGAGGTCTTAAAAATAAGGATTTTTTACTATTTTATAATCTGCATTTCAAGCTTACCAAAAAATAATGACCGCTGCAACCAAAAAGAAGTATCCAGGTTCCAGAAGCAGTGTTCTTGAAAGGATACAACGAGATCGATTCCGGGTTCAAAAGGATCCCAAGATTTTGAACCAATGAAATAGCTGGATACCATCACTCCTATTTACAAGCGTGAGTTATAAACAAAAATTAACAACAAAAGCATTTGGAAAATCACAATGGCATAGAAA
Source organism: Morus alba (assembly GCA_012066045.3). NCBI lineage: Eukaryota > Viridiplantae > Streptophyta > Magnoliopsida > Rosales > Moraceae > Morus > Morus alba. The sequence goes on from CP050235.2 coordinate 5,113,734, forward strand.
CACGTGATGGCCCTTTTTCATGACCAAAAGTCACTTCTCATGGATAGGGACCGAATCTACAATCGCGGTTATCTTCTTCTGGAGCTCGGGCTTGTTGGCTCCTACAAGCTTGTCGATTTGTTCTCCATCTCGGAGGAAGAAGAAAGTAGGAGTGGCTTTAATGTCCCATGTCGAGCTGAAATCCTGCCCCATAAAAAATCATTACTGAACCAGTGATATTCTTTTGCCTTTGGCAGAAGTAAAAACAACCCACAACATCAAAAATTATTGCAGTGATAAGATTATTGTGCAGCTAAATACGAGGCATAATGGAAAGCTTTCACTACATTTATACAAGTAACTTTGACCGGCAAAAACTAGAGTCAGAGGTTAGGCATCTTGCCCAAAAAGAAAGATTTGTATCATACAAGTCTAATTTCCTTTAAGAAATTGAATATGTTGTTCCTATACATATAAGAAAGAATAATTTGTCACTTACGGTCATTTCGTCGACATCGATCAAAAGAAACATAAGAGAAGGATATTTCTCGGATAACTCACAGTACAATGGTGCAATCATTTTGCAAGGACCACACCAGGTCGCACTGAAGTTTGCAATAACCTGTTGAACAAAAGAGTTTCAATTTAAATAAATAAATATACTAACCTCAATGTGTATTAGTTAATTTGAAAGAAAATCTACAATTGGACCCCTAATGATTTCTTCAAATAAACCTCCCCTAGTTTGTGAAAATTTCCTATAGCTAACCACTGTAAAATCATTATTGTATCGTGTTTCTTCAAAATAAAACTCCCATAGTAAGCAAAAGCGAAAAATTTACTCTAACTATCCACTGTAAAATCATCACTGTATTCATGTTTCTTCGATAGCCATCTTCTTCCTAAGGCCACACAAATGACTTCCATAAAATATTGAAGCCCATGGAAATTCAATCATCTCTCTTGGTTGGAATTTGTCACCAAATTGCTCCTTGCACTCCTCTCCAATATTCAAATATAAAATTCTTTGCCACTAACCTAGTATTTCTGGCCATCTTATAAGGACCCATCATTTAATATAACCTTATCTTCTTCAAATTCTTGCACCTTGTTCTTCACTCGATCTTCCCAACCTCCACCCAGCCAACTCACATAGACGGCTCATGCTAAAAAAAAAAAAAAAAAAAAGGCCCCAAACGAACCTCATAATCTTTGAAAACTATGAACCATGAACCTCATAACAAACCATTAGTCGGTAAAAACAAATTCTCATATGTTTTTCATATTGTGCCCACTCCCCATTTACTTTTCATTTTGGCTCTGCCACTGCCGAGTAGTGGCACATTTTGATCAGATTTTTGTGAATCATTGATGGGGTTGTCCACATTGAAGTATGCAAATATTATCAAGAACCTTATGGTGCTTTCCCATGCATTAAGATCTGGCACGTACAGAGTATAATGCTTTCGTTCGAATCATAAGTTAACTTTACAATCTATTTGTTCATTGGATTGTTGCTGTCATAAGTTAACTTTACAATCTATTTGTTCATTGGATTGTTGCTGTCATAAGTTAACTTTACAATCTATTTGTTCATTAGTCATCAAAGTGTGAAAAATGCCTGAAGAGAAAATTGTTAGCTTTTTAATGGACCGTTGTAATTTTCATTTCTCAAATGTAAAAGGTATCCCAGATAAATATGATCATATTACTTCACTCTAGAGGTATATCAATTCTAAAGTTCTGTGATAATTTACTAAGTTTGGTTCATCCAGAGCACATCACATGTTCAAAATGAAGTTCCAATGACGTTTAGTGTTGAAATATTCGGTTATTAAAGCCAATAGGTGTCAGGAATTGAATTAGTGTGTAAATATGGAAATAGTAGAATTAGTCAACTTACTAGAAATCAGGAAAGAAATCAGTGTAGGCTAATTTAGTTAATTTCCTTTTCTGTTCCCTATTGTAATTCTATTTAAGTGTGCATTCTGTAAAGATCAATAACACAATTCATTCTTCATATTTCCTGCGCTTATATGGTATTAGAGCAGGAGGTCTTGAGTTCAAACCCCCTGTAATTGCACTCTTTATCCCCATTTAAAATTATCATGTGTTGGGTCTTTAATATATCTCGGGCTTAAATATTCACGTGTTGGGCTTTCTAATTAATTTACCCACACGATTGCCCATTGTCCAGCCCACATGTGAGGGGGAGTGTTAAAGTATAAAACTATTGTTGGCCCACCTCCTAATAGCTTAAGCTTTTATGATGGATTGATAAACTAACATGGTATCAGAGCTGAAAAATGTGTTTTTATTGGATATGCTCCAAATAAAAAGGGATACAAGTGTTTTAATCCACAAACAAAGAAAATGTTTGTTAGTATGGATGTTACCTTTGTTGAAAAACAACCTTATTTTCAAAACAATTTTCTTTAGGGGGAGAGGGAACATGGTGAAGAAAATTTTTGGGAAGTTTCCAACTCCTTTACCTAAACCGGTTATGTGAATGAATCATCACCCATTACAAAACAAGATCCGAATAAGAGTGGTGTGCCTAACCAAAGCTTGCCAAGCTTAGTTGACTCTCGACGGGGAGAAATGCTACCTATGATTCCAAGAGAGTCTAAATCAGAGCTTCTGGTTTATTCCAGGAAAAGAAATCATCAAAGGGGAAGAGATCCATCTACTATCATAGCAAAAGATCAATCAAAGCCTCCGAGTGATGAATTCCTAAAAGGATCAGGTACACAAATTCAAACTTTGTCATCCATTCCTCCATCTTTGTCATCTATTCCTGAGTTTGATAAGATTGATATACAACCTCAGGATCTTGATATTCCTATAGCTCATAGAAAAGGAACCCGTTCTTGCACCATCCACCCTATTGCAAAATATCTTTCATATCACAAACTTTCCCATAATTATAGGGCTTTCATTTCAAAAATTTCACACTTGATTGTTCCAAGAAACATTCAGGAAGCACTTTGTGATCCAGATTGGAAATTGGCGGTGATGGAAGAGATGAATGCTCTTAGGAAAAGTGGAACGTGGGAAGTAGTGAATCTGCCCAAAGGGAAGAAAACCGTTGGTTGCAAGTGGGTATTTACCATTAAATGTAGAGCCGATGGAAGTTTGGAGAGATATAAAGCGAGGCTCGTAGCAAAGGGGTTCACACATGGAATCGAAAACGTTTGCTCCAAAGAGCAAAAATGAACTCAATCCGTGTACTATTGGCATTAGCTGTTAATTCCAATTGGCCTCTATACCAATTGGATATAAAAAATGCCTTCCTAAATGGCGACCTAGAGGAGGAAGTGTTTATGGACTTACCTCCTGGTTTTGAAGATAAGGTTAGTCAAGGAAGAGTTTGCAAACTTAAGAAATCTCTGTATGGTCTTAAACAGTCTCCTAGAGCATGGTTTGAACGTTTTGGGAGAACTGTGAAAGACTATGGATACTGTCAAAGTCAAGCAGATCATACCATGTTTTATAAACACACGTAAAATGGCAAACTATCATTCTAATTGTTTATGTAGATGATATAATCATGACAGAGATGACGAAGGAGAACTAGCACCAGAAGAAAAAAACTTGCCGAGAACTTAAAATCAAAGACCTTGGAGCACTAAAATACTTTCTCAATGGAGTTTGCTCGATCTAAAGGAGGTATGTTTGTAAACCAACGGAAATATATTCTTGACCTACTTGGAGAAACAGGACTTCTTAGTCGCAAGGTCAAAAACTCAATCGAGGCCAACTTAAGACTTGATGTTTGAACCCGAGGAAGTTGGAAAAATACCACATTTGGTGGGAAAGCAAATTATCACATACACGCATTGCTTTTGGTTGGTGAGCCAATTTATGCACTCACATCATGTTCACAAATTTTGAGATACCTAAAAGGGACTCAATTTACAAAGTTGAAGTCTATACCGATGCAGATTAGGGTGAAGCATTTTGAGCAAGAAACAAAGTGTAGTTGCAAGGAGTAAAAGTGTAATTTGGATAAAGAGACTCCTCGAGGACTTAAAAATAAGGGTTTATCAAAAATAAAGCCGCTATCTCAATTGCTCATAACCCCGTTCTCCATGATAGAACCAAGCATATTGAGGTGGACAAACACTTTATCAAGGAGAAAATAGAAAACGGCCTAATTTGCATACCCTACATTTCTAAAGACTAAAGGACTACACAAAAAGGAATTTGAAAGCAAGCTTATGGAAGACATCTAAAACTGTTGAAATATTCGGTTATTAAAGCCAATAGGTGTCGGAATTGAATTAGTGTGTAAATAAATAGTAGAATTAGTCAACTTACTAGAAATCGGAAAGAAATCAAGTAGGCTAATTTAGTTAATTTCCTTTTCTGTTCCCTATTGTAATTCTATTTAAGTGTGCATTCTGTAAAGATCAATAACACAATTCATTCTTCATATTTCCTGCGCTTATATTTAGCATGACTATTTCTCTTGCCAAAAAATATGATTTTGAGGTAGAAAAAGAAAAGGAAAAAAAGGAGGAAAAAACTCACAATTTTTCCATCCCTTTTTGCTTCTTCTAGTTTCTGGTCCCAACTTTCTTTTGTATTGATAATGTTCACATTCCCACCAGCAAACACAACATTATGATCAGAATCATCTTGACCATCTCTAGGCTATAAGAATATTGAACAAAAGTAGTCACGTATGTGCAAATGCAATCCAAGGCAGCAGACAGAACTTTGTTCACACTATACAAGAACACACGTTTACTATAGATTCATCGAAATAAACAAAGGTATTAAACAAAATTTACTATAGATTCAGCCAAAAAAGAAAACAAAACAAAAAATGTACTATAGTACTTCTGGACATCCGTTCCTAATCTTGAATTTTAAGGGAAAGTGTATGGTCTTAATGAGGCAAAAAAACCATTTAGGAGATAAAATATTTTTACTTGAAAGAGATAACAAAAAGTAAAACTCTTCATTTCTTGCAGCTTGCAGGATAAAACAATTTTGCACCTGTAAAACCCATACGCAACACATTTTAAACAGCCAAATAAAGCAAATCAATTCATTCAGTTTCCAGTAGACACTCAAAGTGGAAAACATTATTCAGATGCCAACTTTCTTTTTCATGGAGAGTACTTCAACTCTGCTATTCCACAAGATTTCCACCACCACCAGCATAGGATCAAAATCTTTCAGTCTCCAACACGTAAATATAATTTTAATTTCATTGTTTATGACAGTAATCCTTTAATTGCACATCCCCACATGTTATCTTTCAATCCAAGACCAAACAATTTCTTCAATGTCTTTCTCCTCTGCGACTTCCTCATTATAAAAATTTATCATCTCCAAATTAGTTAAAGCATTTTGAGTCAGATTATCAATTTATCATTGTTCAAAACAATTTTTATTAGGTTACATTCTTTGAGTGAAAGAGGTAAACAATCAGATTCACGGTGATTGTCACTTTCCCTACAAACTTCATCATTTAGAATGGCGACACAGAAATGCCCCAACATTGCTATAAATGATTTAAAAATGTCAACACAAACATGACCCATTTATTAAGCCGTCAAATAAATGGGTGTGTTTGGGCTGACAATTTCGAAATTTAAAGACCATCCAGCCATTTCATAAATGGGTCGCGTTTGGATCGTAGTCTACGAGCAATAAAAAACTAAAACACTGAAATTGATGAGAAAGTACTGACCTTGGGCATGCAAAGTCCCATTTTGATATTTAAAGCCGAACTAGCGCAGAACAGTTTCCTAAAAATTCAAAGAGCAATCAATTTCATCAACTTACTACAATGAAAATAGATATTCCACAATATTTGGAGAATTCTTTTATAGCATATGAAAAAGTACCCTATCTGTAGGACACAACTTTTAACCTTCAGATCTTCATCAAATTTTGTTAAATTATCTTAACTTTTTCTAATTTGATATGATTCTAATTTGATCTATGGTTGAAATTGGTATTGTACCTACCCTACCACAGAATTCACCACAATACTTATCGGCGGAGAACAAACAAAATGTATAAGATGAAAAGCCATAAGATTGTAATGTCTTGATTAAATACACAAAGTATGGAATGTGTTGGAAGTGCCCTTATGGGAATTGCCAAGATTTAACTTTTACTCTTCTAGCTCTTTTCAGAAATCCCAAAGAAAGGCTGCTCCGAACACATGAAAGTAATTCAGCATTTCCAATCTCATTATACGCTTTAAAAATGAAAATTATTTGAATTCATTTACTTTTAGCCTTTTTTTTTTCTTTTTTAAATGCTAACATGTACTCTTAGCCTTAATCACGTAAGCTAATATCCTTATATGACAAAGGAATTTAATAAAACAAATAAATAAAGCGCCTCAATTAAGCAATATAATTATATTCAGATCAATTAAATGAAGATATATACCAAACAAATAAGGAAAAATAATATTTTGAGGCTTCAATTTCCCTTTTACGGTAGATTTTGGGATAGGGCAAATAGAGTGGCAAAAAATGAAAACAATAACAGAAACAAATGCATAAGTTAACGCTTAATATAGAAAGAAACATAACTGGAATCAAATTAATCTCAAATGAGAGTCAAATAACAAAAGAAAAACCCAGATTAATTTAGGAATTTGAACCCAATTACCTTAAATTCGATATGTGGCGACGACTAATCTAGCATAAAGGCTGGTAATAACGAATTCGAATTGGAATTAGAAACCCTAGAATTGCAATCTGCTCTTGTACAAAAGAACAAAACTGAGAAAATTCCACAGAGAGAGAGAGAGAGAGAGAGAGAGAGAGAGAGTCGATGATAGCTAAGGAAGTAAAACCAGCAAAATTCTCGTGACTAGATTACAATAATACCCTCAAGTGTTTAACTAATTTCACCTGAGGTTAACAGTTTTTTTTTTTTATATAAAGAAAGGTTAACCGTTAACCACCTGTTCTTTGCCCTTGGCAAAAGCCAATCTTTTTGATAGAAATTGTTATTTATTTATTTATTTTAAAAAGAAAATTATCGTTTAGATGTTAGATTAAAATAACGTTTAATTCATGTATTTAGAATTATAATTCGTGATTTTAATTTTTAAATTTTAAATTTTTTATCAAAAAAAGTATTATAAAAAATTATTAATTATGATTCAAAATTAAATACATAAAATAAACATCCTCTAAATTATTAATAAATTAGAAATAGTTTTGTGCTACGTATATATATATATTTTTTTTATTAAACACTTTATTGAAAAAGCTAAAAAAAAAAAAAAACAGGCTACTGGAGTGAGAACGACCTTTTAAGGTTAAAATGACCAACAAAGTTAGAGAGCATAGTTTATTTAGCAATTGAAGTTATGAGACGTTTGATTCATAGATTAGAATCATGAGATTAGAATTATTTTCAATTTATATGTATTTTTTATGAGAAAAAATACTGTAACAAACTATAAATTATGATTCAAATCATGATATAAATTTTTTAACCAAACGTCCCCTTAGTGTTCTAGAAGATATTATAGATGCCTACAAGCTCAGTGTGGTTCTTGTTGCTATACATCTCGGAAGGAGAACCGTGTAACCCCCACTTTAATTAATCACCTTCTTTTGATTTTTAAGCTTGTGTTTTGGGTGAATAATTTGCCGTCTTTTGTTTGTCGTTTTGTATGCCAAGATTTACTAGATTAATGAAATCCTCAGTTTTACCTCAAAAAAAAAAAAAAAAAAAAAAAAAAAAGTTTGTTCCTTTTTTTTTTTTTTTTTTTTGCCTAATCTAATAGTTGGAAAGGGAGAAAATCTCCTACTTCTCGGCAGACGCTACACAAAGCAAGAACCTCAATCAGAACCACCACATGTTCACGCGAAAAACGTGGAAAAGGACGTGCGAGAGCACAAATCCTCAGTCACAGACAAAAAAAAATTAGGAAAAAAAAAGAAGAGTAAAATACAAGCTCACTGGATCTCATTCATGGCTGCCATTTTCTCTGAGATTTCCTAATTTGCACCACTCGAGAAGAAGATCCAACGCCTTCGAATTCCGGTTCTCCAGGTACGTCTAGGGCTATGCATTCATGAGATTAGGGTTTCGCGGAGTTGGTATTTTGATCGGAAGTAGTTGGATTTTGTTCCTGTTTTCCTCCGATAGATTTGGAATAGGAAGAATTTGTTGGGTGATTGGGAGGAATTGAGGTGTGGTAATGGAGGACGAGAAGAATAAGAAGAAGCGGAACAAGAAGAAGAAGAACAAGCAAAACAAGACGGCGGACGAGGTTGCTGCGGTTGGCGGCGGAGAAGCAACCTCGGAGGATCAGAATCACGCGAGTAATGGAAAGGATGATCATGGCCAGATTGGTGAGTCTGCGGATGTTGGAAATGGAGGGAAGGACTTGGATGTTGGTCTCACTAGAAATGGACAAAATGGCACAGATTCTGTAAGTAATTGCGAATTCTTTGCTGCTTAAAAAATCTCAGTACTTTTTGAGCCATCTCACTACTCTTATGTTTGAATACAAATTTTATCTTGATAATTTATGAAAAAAGGTCCCTTTTTAAAGCATTTGAATGCAGTTGATTATTTTAGTGATCTATGTATACGCATTTGTGATCTGTATTTATCAACTGGTTTAATTAAAGATTTCTATTCAGACATTTGCGAAAGTGTGCAGTTTAAACTTGCATTATTCGATCTTTTTTTTTTTTTTTTTAAGAAACTGAAAATTTTATTTATTGAAGAAAGAACTAATCAACAAAAGCGATGGATGAGAGATCCATCCACAACTTGTATTATTTTCTGTAACGGAGACATGCAACAAAATAAAATTGACTTTTAGGAGTCTATCTAATGGATACTTTTGATAGTATAGATACATTATTTTGATTAGTATAGGATAATTTTCTGTTTGATATACCCAAGAATATGTGTTGGCGGTGGAGATGATCGAACTACATAATTGTTGCCGCAGTGTTGTTGTTTAATGACCAGGAAAATGGACATTTCATCGCCTATGTGTGGAACAAATATGACCCAAAAAAGAAGATACCTATGTATCAAATAGGCATATATAGTGAATTGAAAAGATTCTTAAAGTTATTCAGGCTTTCTTTTTCAAGTTTGCATTCTCTCCATGCCATCTGAGATTTTTTTTTTTTTTTTTTCCCTTTTTGAAATGCTGATGTACTGCAGATGGTTTTAGCCGAATCTGAGAAACAACAGTGGCTTCAAAGAGAGGTAAGTGCCGTTGCTTCTTTCTTTTTTTTTTTTTTTTTTTTTTTTTTTTTTCAAAGTGCTGATGTACTTTGCTAATTTTATGCCTGCTTGTTTTAATTAAGCTGTCATAGTTTGCTTTAATATAGATTTAACCATATCATTTTGCAGGCTGTTTTAGAAGAAACTATTAAACAATTACAGATAGAACGAGATTTTCACATACAGAAAGAGGTAGTTTGCAGTTGTACGTACATTTGATTTTGAGAATGGACCAAATCAATCGTAGCATGCTTGGACTGGCTTTTGACAAAGCAAATATGTTTTCTTTTTTCAGACTACCTTAGAAGATACAATTGATAAACTGCGAAAAGAAAACAATTTACATTTACAGAAAGAGGTAATATACTCTAATTTGAGTAAAGAGGCTAGATTGGAAAGAGTTAGTAGATGTTCAGCTTGCTTGTTTTACCTTTTATACTCTGCACTTTTTTTGCAGTTAATTTTTGAAGAGGCAATCAAAAAATTACAAGATGAAAATACTTCCTATATGCAAAAAGAGGTAACAGAATATACATGCAGTGGAAAGAGATGTTTTGATAAAATTTGGTTTTTAGATTTAAAAATTGTAGTCTATCATCTTTAAGCTTGTATTTGACATGTCAATTTATGTTCATGCCTGGTTAAAGGTGATTCTATAAACTGTATTATTTTCAGGCCACTTTTGAGATGAAAATTGTTGAATTACAGAGTGAAATAGAGTCCTGGATTCGGAAAGTGGCTAGCTTAATTGGAAAATGCCTTTTTATTAATTAGTTTGTTCTATATTTCCAATGACACGCCACCTTTTTTGTTTCTATTAAACGCAGTTACACTTTTTAATATTTCCACATCATTTTATTAGCTTTTTTTTTTTTTTCAAATATTTTCACTTCATTTTATCTGGCATATTTTCAAATTTGAGGCATTGATTCGAATCTCTGTTTCTTGCAGGGTCAGTTGGAGGCGAGGATTAGTCATTTAGTAGATGAAAAAGCCACATGGTCTTTAAAAGAGGTGAATTCGTGTGTCATAATTTTTTCCTCCTACTCGTCCATTTAGTAGATGGAAAGAAAAAGAAACGAAAGGAAAATAAAGAAGGAAGAAGGATTTGAAAGAGTTCAAGTTCTTTGAAGATTTTTTTTTTTTTTTTTGTTCCATCCACTTTTGTCTCCTCTTTCTTCTTCTAATTGACAATCTGTTAGGAACCTAGCTCAGAAAATCAGCCAAACACTAATACCACACTCACACACACACCAGAAACAACAAGAAAATAAGAGTAATCGGAGGGAATTTTATTAATCCAATAAGCCAAGAACACCAAATTACGCTGAAATATAAAGGATAGATCGGAGATTTCGAGCTCTCTGGCACTCCCAGCCGTTCTGGCAACACACCCAATACTCGGAAGATGAAAATACTCACTGCCTAAACCTACTGCCCTTCCCCCATTCAAATTACTCCCAGATTAGCCCTATTGCCACGTCAGCCCATCCTAGCCACTTTCAATATTTTCCCTTAGGTCCCTAACTCTGTGTTTTCTACCCGTTTTGCCCCTCCTAGTGTAAACTTGCTTCAGTAGGGATCTAACACAATCACCCGAGAGCAACCTTGTCCCCAAGGTTGAAGTCGGGGAATTGTTGGTGGAGGGTGGCTAGGGGTTCCCAAGTTGCCTCCCAAGCAAGTCCAAGTCATGTGGCCCTCCCTCTCGAGCTCGTCGTGCGCGTAAGATGGTTGCGGGGCGGACCAGAAGCTCGAGCTCCTCCGAAAGATGCGGTAGCAAGGGGTGGGCAGCTGGGGTGTCTCCCTTGAAGGCTTTGAGTTGGTTAACATGGAACACCGGGTGTATGCGAGTAGCCTCCGGAAGTGAAAGGCGGTAAACAATGTTGCCAATCTTCTCAGTGACCTCAAAGGGACCATAGTAGCCGGGTGCCAACTTCTCATTGAACTTCTTGGCCAAGGATTTCAGCCGGTAGGGCCTAAGCTTGAGAAGAACAAGGTTGCCCGGCGCAAAGTGCACATTGCGGCGGTGAGCATCGGCAAACTTTTTCATGGTTTGCTGTGCCCTCTCCAATTGCTCCTTGAGCTCATCCAACATGGAGTTACGAAGTTACATCTGCTTGTTGACTTCAACATCCAAGGAAGGAGTATCTTGGAACCGGTATAACACCGGGGGATCCCAGCCATAAACGACGTGAAAAGGGGTATACTTAGTAGGAGCATTGTATGTGGTATTGAACCAATACTCCGCCCACGGAAGGAACTTCAGCCATAATTTGGTTTCGCACCAACAAAGCACCTCAAATAAGTCTCTAGACAACGGTTCACCACCTCAGTCTGGCCATCGGATAAGTCTCCAGACAACGGTTCACCACCTCAGTCTGGCCATTGGATTCAGGATGATAGGTGGAGCTAGTGTGCAGCTTGGTCCCTTGGAGCTTGAATAGCTCCCGCCAAAATGTACTCATGAATATGGGGTCATGGTCACTAACAATCGATCGAGGAACCCCATGAAGCCGCACTATCTCTCGGACGAACAATTCGGCCACCGATTTCGCTAAGAACATGTGTGAGGGCACAGAAATGGGCATACTTGGATAATCTATCAACGTCTACAAAAATAGTATGCTGGCCCTCCGACTTAGGCAGCCCACCGATGAAGTCCATCGAGATGTCCTCCCAAATTTGGTTTGGGATCGGAAGAGGTTGCAAGAGGCCCGCGGGGGACAACGCTTCACTCTTGGCACTTTGGCACGTCACACATCGGGCCACATAATTGCGAATCTCCTCCTTCATTCCCGGCCAAAGAGGTTACTTGCCATCCGTTTGTAAGTGCGGAAATACCCCGAATGGCCGCCGATCACCGAATCATGGAACCAAGGGGATGCTTTCGGCAACACTACCCTTTCCTTGTAGAGCAACAGCCCTTCCTTCAAACGAAACCCCTCTCGCACCATTTCCCCGTCTTGCAACTTGGCGATCACCCTCGAGCACCACTCATCCGCCTGCGCCCCGCTTCACATCCACCAAATCCACCAAATGGGGCACGGAAATGGCCGCTAGGTCCAAGGTTTGCTCCTCTCCCCTCCTTGATAGTGCATCCGCCACCCTATTGGCTGCCCCTGGCTGAAATTGGACCTCAAAGTCATAGCCCAAAAGCTTCGTAACCCAATGTAATTGTTCTGGTGGAAGCATCCTTTGATCCATGAGGAATTGAAGACTTTGTTGGTCGGAACGAACCACAAAGTGGCGTCCCAACAAGTAAATGGCGCCACTTTTGGATGGCAAACACCACCCCCATCAACTCCCGCTCATAAACCGATTTCACCCGACTTGCCTCGGCGAGTGCCTTACTAAAAAAAGCGATTGGTTTGCCTTCTTGCATGAGCACTGCCCCAAGACCAGCCCCTGACGCGTCCGTTTCCACTACAAAAGGCTTGGTGAAATCAGGCATAGCTAATACTGGAAGGGTAGCCTCCTTAAGGACCACAAAGGCTTGCGCCGTCGCTTCTCCCCATTCGAAGCCACCTTTCTTGAGCAAATTGGTAAGAGGACGAGTTATCTCTCCATACCCCCTCACAAAACGCCAATAATACCTAGTGAGGCCCAAGAATCCGCACACATCACGCACATTCCGAGGTGTCGGCCAAGTAGAAATGGCCATGACTTTGGAGGGGTCCGCCGCCACTCCCTCTCCCGAAATTATGTGGCCAAGATACTCTACCCTTGATCGACCAAAAATACACTTCTTCTTGTTAGTATATAGCTTTTCTCTTTCCAAAATCTCTAACACCTTAGTCAAATGCTCCCTATGCTCCTCCAAGCTTTTGCCATACACCAAAATATCATCGAAGAACACAAGGACGAATCAATGAAGTTATGGTCGAAATGTTGAGTTCATTAATGCTTGGAATGTCGTCGGGGCGTTGGTGAGGCCGAATGGCATCACTAGGAACTCATAATGGCCCTCGTGTGTCCAAAAGGCCGTCTTCCCCACATCATCCTCGAGGACCCGAATTTGATGGTATCCCACCCTCAAATCCAACTTTGAGAATACTTGTGCTCCATGGAGCTCATCAAGGAGCTTGTCGATCACCGGAGTAGGGAACTTTTCCGGGACCGTTACTTGGTTCAAGGCCCGATAATCCACGTAAAAACGCCAACTACCATCCTTCTTTTTCACCAAGAGCACTGGACTCGAATAAGAGCTACAACTAGGCTGAATTATCCCCGAAGTCAACATATATGTCACCAACCGCTCAATCTCCCCCTTTTGAAAATGTGGATAGCGATAGGGTTGGATGCTGGGAGGGTCCGCCCCATCCTTCAATACGATACGGTGATCCAGAGCTCTCTTAGGGGGCACCCCCTTAACCTTCTCAAAAACTCCCCTGAACAGTGCCAACACGCCTTGTAGCTCCTTGGGAATTGTGTCAGCAGCCCCTTCCTTGCCATCTCCCACTACCTCACAAACTTCTAGCAATACTCCTACTTGGTGAGGCCCGAGAGATCGAACCATCGAATGTAAGCTTGCGGGCATGTAGCATAAAGAGGGATCTCCTGACCAACTCACCCACTCTTTCTCCTCCTTAAACTTCATCGTGAATCAAGACCAATCCGCTCTCACCTCTCCTAATCTACGCAACCACGTCATTCCTAACACCACATCGGCACTTCCTAACTCAAGTGGGAAAAAATCCTCCACCACCTGGTAACCTTGAATCATCAACTCTACTCACCGGCAAACACCTTGTTGTTTTATACATGCTCCGTTCCCCACTTGCACACCACAACTAATTGATGAATCACAAGGCAACCCCAACTCTTGGACCACCAATTTCGACACAAAACTATGAGAAGCTTCACTATCCACCAACACTACCACCTCCCGCGAACCAATCCATCCTTTTGACTTTCATGGTTTTCGCAGAGTTTACTCCCATTGGAGAGTTGAGAGAGAGAGATCTACCTTCTCTACCGCTGAGTCTTCATCGGAGCCCTCCTCCTTGACCTCCCCTTCTATTTCTGAATCATCTTCGGTCGCCAATAGGATTTGGAGTTGCTTGTTCTTGCAACGGTGCCCGGGGCTAAACTTCTCATCGCATTTAAAGCAAAGCCCACAGGTTCGTCGTTGTTGCATCGCCTCCTCTGACATCCGGTGGTATCCCTCTGTATCACCACCTAACGGACTAGAAGCCCCCGACAGGGAAGCTCGTCCCCTTCCAACAACACCCCCAACCTCTCTTCCCGGCCGGTGTTGGATCAAAGGGAGCTCTCCGGAAACGAAGGCCGGCTAGTGGTACCGTCATTGAACAAATAGGACCTTCCCAATCCTCCAACTCGTCCACTCTTCCACTGCCCCATTCTCTCCACCGTCTCGTTTCGATCCTCGATTTGTTGTGCTATCTCCATCACCTCTTGGAGAGTAACCGGTTTATGCATCTTCACCTCCACTCTAACATCCTCTCGGAGTCCATTGAGGAAGACTCCCTTGTAAAATGCATTTGGCATTCCTCTCACCGAAGCCAAAAGCAATTCAAAATGATCCAAATAATCCGCTACTGATCCCACTTGCCTCAACGCCATCAATCTCTCCATCGGATGCCCACTTTGGCTCTACTAAACCGTTTCAAATATGCTTCCTTCAACTCCTTTGTTACAACCGAGCCTAGGAAGAAGAAATACGATCGGACGTACTCTAGAGGAGCTCGTAACGTATTCGGCTGGGGTAGAGATGTGAGTGCGTGAGTTAGTTCTTGTTGGATTAGGCGGTTATGCTAGCCTAGGGAACCGTGCCTAGGGAGTGAGGAGGGTGCAACGGATTGAGAGGGGGTTCTTAAGGGAGGATCGCAGAGAGAAAGTATGCTATGAGAATATTGTCATTTTTTTACTATTTCATTGTCCGCACAATCAAGCCACCTTCTTGAGGTGTCGGCCAAGAGAAATCTCTCTAATGGACCCCTACTTTAGGAAATTACTTCTTGTTAGTATATGTTATGTGGCCAAGATACACTACCCAAGCTTTTCCATACACCAAAAATACACTTCTTCTTGTTAATGAAGTTTTGGTTGGAAATCTCTAACACCTTCATTCAAATGCTTTAATGTCCTCCAAGCTTTTGCCATACACCAAAATATCATCTAAGAACACAAGGATGAATCAATGAAGTTCAAATGAAGGCTTGCTCCTCCAATGCCTTCCCCAAATCATTGGTATCAGACCTTGAAGCTATCCGGATGCATCCTCGGAAAAAAAGTAACTCTTCTAATCGACATCATCTTCTTTTATCGGTTAGAGAATTAAAATTAGGTATCCCACTCAAAGGTGGGTGATGGTTATTGCAACTTTGAGAATACTTGGCGTGCATGGAAGCCTCGGGTTGGATCCGACTTATATTGAAATTCCCAAGGCGTCGATGTTGTCTTAGGAGCGGATGGCTTAGGCAGTTAGGGAACCTTTAAGGCAAACTTTAGATGATGTGGCTAGAGTTTGAGCTAGGAGGAAGGTCCATCGACTTATCGGGGTGTCAAGGTTAACCCGAGAGTCGATCTCGGTTCTTTGCCATGGCCAAAATGGCAAAGGAGGGTGAAGAGTGTTATATGGTTCGGTGGTGGATGCATCCCCTCCAACGACAGGAATGGTGAGGCAATGCGACCTTTTGTGGAGCAAGTTAAAAGGGAATATGGGGCGGTGTTCGCGGGGAAGTTGGACTTACCACCGTCGAGAACCGGAGACCATGCAATCCCACTACAACCGGGGCAAAACCCCGAATATCCGCCGCACCGATACCCTCACGCACAAAAGAACGAGATTGAACGATTGATAGCTGACATGACAGAGGCAGGGATTATTCGACCCAGCCAAAGCCCTTATTCTAGCCCGGTGTTATTGGTCCGCAAGAAGGATGGAAGTTGGCGGTTTTGTGTGGACTACCGGGAATTGAATAAGTTGACAATACCGGACAAGTTCCCAATTCCGGTAATAGAGGAGTTATTGGATGAGCTTCACGGATCATCGTGCTTTTCCAAGCTCGACTTAAAGAGTGGCTACCACCAAATCCGCATGAGACGGGAAGATGTCGGGAAAACGGCCTTCCTGGACGCATGAGGGCATTATGAATTCTTGGTTATGCCCTTCGGGCTCACCAACGCCCCGCTACCTTCAAGCCATGATGACGGAGTTGTTCAAACCCCTACTCCGAAAGTTCGCTTCTAGTTTTTCCGATGATATATTGATTTACACCGCAGCCCCCAGGAGCATCTTGGCCACCTACGCATCGCTTTTTTTGTCACTGAAGGGAGTTTTGTACTCAACCTCAAGAAAAGTTTGTTCTTTCAAGAGGCAAGGGAATACTTGGGACATCGCATTTCCCGGTGAGTGGGGTGGCGGCCGACCGGGAAAATTCAGGCCATGGTCGAATGGCCTATCCCAACCACCGTAAAAGGGGTGCGGGGGTTCCCGGGTTGACGGGATACTACCGTCGATTTGTGAAGAACTATGGTGCCATCGCTGCGACCATTGACGGAACTATTAAAGAAAGGTGAATTCACTTGGTCGGAGGAGGCTTTGCAAGCATTCAAGGAACTCAAACGGAGGATGACTAAACTCCGGTTCTTGCTTTCCTAAATCAAGTGGGAAAAAATCCTCCACCACTTGGAACAGTTAACCTTGAATCATCAACTTTGACTCATTACCGCAAACACCTTGTTGTTTTATACACGCTCCGTTTTGGCCCCACTTGCACACCACAACTAATTGATGAATCACAAGGCAACCCACAACTCTTGGACCACCAATTTAATTCACAAAACTATGAGAAGCTTCACTATCCACCAACACTACCACCTCCACGCGAACCAATCCATCCTTTTGACTTTCATGGTTTTTGGCGGGTATCGAAAGTTTACTTTGTCCCGAGTTGGAGAGTTGAGAGAAGAAGTCTATCTACCTTCTCTACCCCGAGGCGCTTTGAGTCTTCATTTTATTGAGCCCTCCTCCTTGACCTCCCTTCTATTTCTTGAATCATCTTGATCGCCAATAGGATTTGGAGTTGCTTGTTCTTACCCGGTGCCCGGGCTAAACTTCTCATCGCATTTAAAGCAAAGCCCAGGCATTGGTTCGTCGTTGTTGCATCGCCTCCTCACCACATCCGGTGGTATCCCTCTCATATCACCACCCTAACGGACTAGAAGCCCCGGCAGGAAGCTCGTCCTTCCAACAACACCCCCCAACCTCTCTTCCGCGGCCGGTGTTGGATCAAAGGGCCTCTCCGGAAACGAAGGCCGGCTAGTGCCCAACAACAAGCTACCCAAGGTATCACGTCATTGAACGAATAGGACCTTCCCAATCCTCCACTCGATGCTCCAGGACGCCATCTTCCCGTGGTGGGGACATCGCATCAAGAGCCCCATTCTCTCCACCGCCTCTCGTTTCGATCCTCGATTTGTTGTGCTATCTCCATCACCTCTTGGGAGACCATCGAACCGTTTATGCATCTTCACCTCCACTCTAACATCCTCTCGGAGTCCATTGAGAAGAAGACTCCCTTGTAAAATGCATTTGGCATTCCTCTCACCGAAGCCAAAAGCAATTCAAAATGATCCAAATAATCCGCTACTGATCCCACTTGCCTTAACGCCATCAATCTCTCCATCGGATGCCCTCTTTGGCTCTACTAAACCGTTTCAAATATGCTTCCTTCAACTCCTTCCATCCCACAAACAGATCTTGCGAATCCGTCCATCGAAACCAATTCAAGGCCTGCCCCTCCATGCACATTGAGGCAGCCAACACCTTGTCTTGCTCCAGAATCTCACACATATCAAAATACTGCTCCGCCCTAAACAACCACCCATATGGATCTTGGCTGGCGAAGCTTGGCATTTCGATCCTTCTCCCCTGAAATTCTCCCCTTCCCCTGTGGCCTTCCGAGGTCTCTTGCTGGAACTCCCGCTGGTTCTCCCACTTTCGTTCCCCACGGGCCAACCCCGGATCCCAACCTCTTCGGGCCCCAATCAGATTCGGATCCGGGTTGGGTTCCCTGTTCTGGGGATTCCCATGATGTCCCCGACCCGAAATAGGCCTCACATGCTCAAACTCTGGCTCCCACGCCGGTTCTCGTCGCCGTCCCAGCTCCGCCGCCCTCTCTGGCGAGCCCCGGCCACCTTCCGCCCTCAGCCCGCCGTTGATCTGCTTTCCCCGTTGCTGACCCAGACCTCCAAGCCCTAGATCTCACCGGTAGTTGCGATCTTCTAGAAGACCCATGTCTCTCCGGTGCCAGAAATCCCTCTCGAGGTCTCGATCTTCGCGAATTGGCGCTTCCTGGCGAAGATTTGTTCGATTTGGTACCTCCACTCCGCTTGGGTCGTTGCGATCTGGGCTCCCCTCGCCCCGAGGCGCATGATCTCGCATCTCCCCGTCCTGTCGTTTGTTGTAGCGACCTAACTCGGCCTCCCCGGCCATCGGCTACGTCGCCAGCAATGCCTCCATCCTCCATAGCGCCGCCTGCACGTCTTCCATCTGAGTTCGAACCTCCCCCAGTTCACCACGCAGCCCAGCCACTTCTTCACAGATCTGCGAAAGATTCTCGATGACCACTGCGTGGACCGCCGCTTGGACCACCGTCAGTCCCCTTTCCACCGTAGTCACCCTCTTCGGATCCGCTAGTTTAGGTGCCATGGATCGGAGCTCTAATACCAATTGTTAGGAACCTAGCTCAAAAAATCAACCAAACACCAATACCACACTCACTCACACTAGAAACAGCAAGAAAATGAGAGTAATCGGAGGGAATTTTATTAATCTAATCAGCCAAGAACACCAAATTACACTGAAATATGAAGGATAAATCGGAGATTTTGAGCTCTCTGGCACTCCCAACTGTTCCGACAACACACCCAATACTCGGAAGATGAAAATACTCACTGCCTAAACCTACTGTCCTTCCCCCATTCAAATTACTCCCAGAATAGCCCTCTTGCCACGTCAGCCCATCCTAGCCACTTTCAATATTTTCCCTTAGGCCCTTAACTTTGTGTTTTCTATCCATTTTGCCCCTCCTAGTGTAAACTTGCTTTAGTAGGGGTCTAGCACAATCACTTTTGCTTTCCGTAATTTCAGCCATGCCTCTTTCACTGCTTCTAAAAGTGCTTTTAAATTAATGTGAATAAGTAAATTACTCAATACTCTGTGCCAGAATCTTATCTATTTGATGTTTCATAGGTGAGCTTGCAGGAGAAACTTGAACATCTTGAGACTGAGAAACGTGCTTGGACTCTAAATGAGGTAATTTTGTTGGTTCGCTATGGGTATATGGATTCTCCCTTAGGTTTTAACTGTAATTGATGAGGACTAGTTGCATTGCTAATGAGAAAGTTTAAAGTTCTTTTGATCAACTGTTCATAATTGCTAAGCTTAACCTCCGGTTAGTTTAGTTGGTCTTTTGTAACTTGGATGGGTTGTATATATATTCCGTTTTCGAACGACTAAGCCTTAAAGATGTGTTAGGAAATCAATGGAGAAGAAAGTTCGAAGTTTTGTGCTACTTGCTTCTTTCTTTTTATTTATTTATTTATTGGTGCTACTTGCTTCTTCTTTTTATTTATTTATTTGTTTTTTTTAATGAAGTTACATGCTACTTGGATTCTAGATATTCCTCATTGAGGGTTATGTGCAGCATATTCTCTCTCTCTCTCTCTCTCTCTCTCTCTCTCTCTCTCTCTCTCTCTCTCTCTCTCTCTCTCTCTCTCTCTCTCTCTCTCTCTCTCTCTCACGCTTGTTAGGGATGGGAGAGCTTTCTCGAGCCGGAATTTGTTTTCGTTTCTCGAGCCAGAATTTTGTGTTCGCTGATTGTAAATTGTGTTTTTGTTCCTTATGTTCTGGAGATTTAGTTGTCTTTTTGTCTCGTGTTTCTTGTGCAGGATTTGATTAGAGAGACTATTGCAAATCTGAATGATGATGTTTTGAGATTAAGGGCGCAGGTATGATTTAATCATCTAAGAAATTGCGCTTTCCATGTTTCTTTACTACGAAAGAGATATATCCTGATTCAAAGAGGCAAAAAGAAGAGCAAAAAAGACCTCCTGCATTTCCAACTTTAATTTAACCTAGATTGTTCCACAGTATGGAAAGACACATAGCTGACAGCATGAAATGGATAGTAGTCTGTTAGGTTCCTGCACAATTGGGTAATTCCACAGTAGAGTAACAAGAGAAATTGATTGAAAATGGGTCAAGCTCCTTTTATTGATCTCACTAACAAGTTCCCTGAGAGAAGGATTTGTGGAAAACGCAATCTATTGATTTTGTAAATAGGATATATTAGGAAAGTTTGAAATTTATATTTTGTACCCTTAGGATTAAGGTAATCAGTTAGTTTCTTGATATCCCATGAATAATGGGATAAGGTGTAATCTAGGAGATTTTACTTTTGTGTATAAAACCCTAAGAGGGCCGGCTGTATAGAATTAATTCAGAGAATAAGAAATATTTTTTCTTCTCCTATTTTTCCACATGCTATTTTTCAGGGAAGATACAGAAGGAAATAGAAAAGGAAAAGAACAAGTGGGGAATTTGAGGTTCCCCAGCCTCCAATGGTCTGCTAACAGAAATGACTTAATTCACAGACACCTCTCTCACCCGTCGTTTAATGTCTAAATACCTCCATGCTAACAACTCGTAACTAACTTGACACATTAGCACCCATTTTCCATATTTCCACTTCCCTCCCCTGTTTCCTGCGATTTCCCCCTACGGCCCCTCTTCCTAGCATAGACTAACGTAATAGGAGGCCTAACATAGTCTACATGATTTGCTTGATTTTTAGAATCTTCTTTGTCTGTGGTTTGTTTATTTTGGTATTTTAATGATTGTTCCTTCGTATTTCCACTAAGTTTTTGCTCATGTTTATTCATCACTCTTGCCAAGAGATTTTATGAGCAAACCAATTGCAGCTGATATTAGCCTATACTTTACAAACATTTCATGCGGAAATCGTCTTGTTTTAATGATGTGATGATCTCTCTCTAAGACCCATTGCCTTCAATTACTCTTGAGTCTAATGAAATCTTTCGACAAGTATAGTTGAGAAGTTAACCAATTGAATCTTCAGTTTCAGGTCCCTCCCACCATACTGTTGTCTTTTGTAATTCGTTATTCCTTCTATCATGTGAATGTTCTGATTGCTTGCATATCTTATCAGTTGATAAGATTGTGCACCGGTGACTTCTGTTTCATTTTTTCTGATGTGGAATTAAAAAACAAAGCTTGGCAGGTGGTGGAGTTGGAAGAGTCCAGAAACAATGTCTTACAAGAAAACCAACAACTGTTGGAAAACGTATCTAGTCTGCAGTTGCAAATTAAGGATCTTCATAGCATCGCCTCTACTCAATCGTCGGATGAATTTACAAAGGTTAGCATCCTGAACTTGCTCATTAGATCTTCAAATATTGCAGTTCTAGCTTTATGCATATTTTAGAATACAGCTCTTTGGATGCAATTGTGTTTTTCAGAGAAGAAATTCCCTTAATGGAATCAGTGAAAATGTGTTTAATATAAAGGTTAATGTGCATTTGCATAATGTGGAAGACACATCTGCAGATGCTTTTATGTTTCCCAGGGAACGAATTTACGTAATGAAATCAGAGAAATCAAAGATAATATAATAAGGGTAATCTAAGTGTTTTTGGACCCAATGTTATTGTTTTCAAGTTTTCCTTTTTTACTTGCATGAATCATTTTGCAGAGGAATTGAAAGTTCGTAATCTAACTATTTTGAATGTTTAATGTAGCTTTCTTCCGAGCGTGATGAGTTAAGCTCTCAGGTAGAAGCAGCATGCACGTTGGTTGAGAGGTTAATTGCAGAAAATGCAGAACTTGTTGAAAAGGTAAAAGCTGCCCTCCCACCAAAGTTCTGCCGCATTGCAAAATTTTTGTGCTATCTTTTACCGTGTATGGTGGCACTTTGCAAAATAATTTACTATGGTTTTCTTCTACATCAATTGCAATATACTAGTGATATAATTAGGATCAGAATGAGGCTGACAAAAGACCTGCTAATTAGTTTGACACTTATTTACATATGATTTTGATGCCGCAAATTTTTTGATTTTGTAGGTCAATGAGTTGTTTATTGAGCTTGATCGACGTGGTGGATCGTTACTTCCTTCAACCGCAGCATACAAGTCGATGGTTGGGACTGCTGAAACTGCTAGTTTTTCCGATCGGGGTTCTGAAACCATCACGGATGTGCCAAAATCAGGCCAGGAGTTGAACTCGATAGAAGTTGTTGCGGTCAAAGAGGAAATGAATGGTATTCATAAGTCAGATAACCATCGTACTGACGCAGTTGCAGAGCCTAAAATATTTGAAGAGGCTGGTGAAATCGTGCAAATTCCGCTGGATGAGAATGAGGTTCCAGATCTCGAGTTGCAGGTTGCTTTGAATGGTGAAAGGGATTCTGTTCCAATCTCAGATGCTCCCCTAATTGGTGCCCCGTTCCGGTTAATATCTTTTGTTTCTAGATATGTTAGTGGAGCAGACTTGGTGAACAAAAATTCTTTGCAAGTCTAAGCTTTAACCATTTGTTTATTTTTGGGATTAATCACATGCTTGGCATGGAGGAGTATAATTTTGTTATATTTTTGGTGGAAGGAAAATGTCAAGATCACAGGTATTCATTCTGGCTATTTTCCTTATTGGAAAATATTAAGCTGCTGATTCTTTTTATCTTATTTTCTCTGAGCTAATAAAATTCAGAGATGTCAACTTTGTTCTTCCTGAAATCAGATCAATCCCCGAGTGTTTTATCTTTTTTCAACGTTAAAAAATTATCTTATTTTGACTAAAATATGAAAGAAGGTATAGTATACTTTATAATATACAAAAGATAAATTCTGCGTTCCTAAAATGATAAGGTGAATACAACGTTTCGATAACTACAAATGAGGTTTTAGCTTTCATGCCTTTGTTATGTTAGGCTTTTGGATTGTTCATCTCTTGCGCACCCATAGTAGAAGGTGGGTCAGATTGTGTCACAAGCATTTTTCATTTTTATGCCTGTAAATTGAGATTGTTACCACTTGAGTTTCGATTCCGCGGTTTTATGTGTATATTGCAGTGGATTGTGGAGGCTGCTTTTGATGCGTGAAAAGGAGCATCCGAACGGATATCAACAACTAATTCTTTTATAACTCTTTTTTCGCTATAAAAATAAAGAGTTTGTAGACTAGAAAAATAAATTACTAATAGTTTTTTTTTTTTTTTTAGCCGTCTGTATTAAAAATTATTTATTTTGTATATTTTTTTAATTTAATGTGATGTTAATTAAATTTAACGGTTAAAAATTAACTCTACCAGTAAATTGGCCTATCATTTAGATTGAATTTTCCAAAGTATTAGAATCAGAACGGAAAACCTTAATTTTAGTCAATTTTTTCATTGTTCTGTCAAAAATAACATATACAGATGATATTCTTAAATATTTTTCCTTTTGTCTTTAAAGACAGATTTCCTCCTCCTTAAAAAAGCTATAAGCTATAAAACCAATGGCGGTTTATGGTTGCACTTTCTTTGCCGCCTCAAAGCAAAGCACAAAGTCGCTACATATTAGAAGGATGTTTATCGCTGCATTGGAACTACCTACCATGAACCTTCTATCCCGAAATCCCACCCCTTAGAGTCCATAGGAGGTTGCGGGATGGGAAAGCCCCCTCCCCCCAAGCCGCTCCCGAAGCAAGCTTTCGGTCTGTATATCAGGCCCATATGTCTGTGTAACTATTCTGTCTGGTCTAGTCAGTTTGCTTTTCAGCACTTCCGTTTCTAGTCAGTTTGCCTTCTTCCCTTCCGTTCTAGTCTTCCAGTTGACTGTGTATGCTTTATCGATATCAGAGAATATCACACAAAAATAACATAACATACTATGTTCACTTTTAAGTAATATGGTCTTCACTATTTAAAAATAAAAAACTTGTCTCATCGTCTCATATGTTTCTGATGTGCAATTGCGTTGTGTTGAGAAAAATTCGCCCTGTCTTCCGATAGACTTGCACACAAAAATATAAGGATGACTCGAGAACTTGGAAACTTGTTGAACATTACATTTACAGTAAATACACTAATTTTACACAACTGCTTGGAAAGCATCAACAGCACAGACAAGACCAATCAAGTCACAATTGTTCTAAAACTATTTTTTCCCCCCTAATAATACGAGGTGACAGGGGAAAAGAATGCCAAACAAATGAAGCTATGTTGCTCTAAAATGACTGTAAAACGAATCACACAATTGGACTCAACTGAGTAAGAAAAGGTTTCATGTGCTTTTTGCTCTGCAGTCTGGTTCTAGTAGCCTGACCACATATGCGTTAGAGAAGTATATCTCATCTAATAATAATAATAATAATTTCTAGGAAGGGCAATCATGGGGTCTCAATTTCTGGGCCCTTGGATTTATTATCCTCCGGTGACGGCCGGCTCTCGGAATCAGATGGCCGGATTTCCTCAATCATCCTGACAACGTCCTCCATAGTTGGTCTCATGTCTGGCACTTTCGCTACACACGCCATTGCTATTTGAAGCATCTGCACCAACTCTTCTTCAATATTTTGGTACTTCATTAGCTCTACATCAAATACCTCGGCTGTCCATTCCTCCCTGACAACAGACTGAACCCACCTCGGAAGATCAGCAACGTCATCACGCCCTGGAGATTGAACTGGTGCTTTTCCTGTCAACATCTCAAGGAGAATAACACCAAAGCTATAAACATCCGATTTCTGGCTAAATTTTCGAGTTTCGATCACCTCGGGAGCACGGTAGCCTATGCTTCTAGAAGGGATGGCGGGAAAGTTCATAAGGGGAGCAAGGCCAAAATCTGAGATGCAACCACTGAGGTCTTGGCTGAGGAGGACATTGGAGGATTTGATGTTTCCATGCACAAACTTTCCACCAGCAGCGGAATGAATATGGGCGATGCCCCTTGCACATCCAAGAGAAATTTTTAGTCTGGATTCCCAATCTGGCGGACTCCGTCCACTTTCCCTGTTTCCTGTAGGATATGTGAAAGCATAGGATTAATTCTGAGGGGAAGAATCATCTCTCTTAAACATGTGAATTCTTAGTGTAAGACATGGAGTGAATACAAACACGTTTTAGAGCGGAGTATTTACTGATTTCTTTCATGTTCTAATGAAATTAAGCACATTTATCTGAAAGTCAATAAACAACCTTTGAGCAACTCTTCGTCCTTTGTTGGTTACTTCAAAAAATGAAAAATAAAAATAAAGAGAGATATTTCACTGAATGATTTTTAAAGATTACTTAAAAAAAGAACCTACTGAAAGTAAAGGTCACAAGAACAAGATGACTGGTTATAACATACCATGTAGTAATCCAGAAAAGCTGCCGGCTGTTATGTAGTCATAAACAAGGAGTTTCTCATCCTTGGAATAATAATATGCGCGAAGAGGCACGACATTTGGGTTCTGACTAACCCTCCCCACATTCTCCATTTGCTGTTCAAATTCCTTTTTCCCGACCACAACTTCTTTTAACCTTTTAACCACCACCGTTGTCCCCTCTTCCAAGATAGCCTTATAGGTAGTCCCATAACTTCCTTTCCCCAGCACTTCAGCTGAAGCTCTAAGTAGATCCTCGAGATCAAAGTTGTAAGAAGAACCTTCAAAGAAAACCAACTTGTTCTTCTCGGCCTCTTGTACTCCACTCCCAAAGTCCTCCTTTGGTGGCTCACTCCTTCCACTCTTTGGCTTTGCTACACCACTGCCTCCGCTGTCTTTTTTCTTCATACAGCAAAGCACAACGATCAGAACTAGAAGAAAAAGCACTGCGAAACCCCCAACCGCAATAGCAATAATGGCTCCAGTGCTTAGTTTCTTTTTGGAACCCTTTTCTGGTTTCGGAGGAGCTGTTGGCTCAGGTGGCAAATTAGCGGAGGAAGGAGAAGGTGATGGAGGGACACATTGGTCAAGTGGCGGTCCACATAACATCAGGTTCCCTGTAAAGGAAGAGGTGGGAAATGTTCTTAGGGCAGTAGGAATTGAACCATTTAGGTGGTTGTAGCTCAAGTTCAAATACCTAAGTCTTGGAAGGTTCAAATCAGGGATGGGTCCAGTGAGGGAGTTGTTCTGGAGGTTCAGCCCAGTGAGACGGGTTAGATTTTGAAAAACAGCGGGAATCTGGCCGCTAATTGAGTTGAAGGATACATCAAAAAAGGTGAGACGGGGAGATAGAGAAGAGGGAATATTTCCTGAAAATGTGTTATTTTGCAGGTATACATTTCGGAGTGAAGGAAGGGATAGAATGTCAGATGGAAGTGTCCCATTAAGTCGGTTGGATCGAAGACTAAGGCTAATAAGGCCATCCAGCTTCCCAAGAGTGTTGGCTGGAATTGGGCCAAAGAGTCCAACACCAGGAAGCCGGACAGCAATCACATTGGAGCCATTTAAGTTGCAAGTGATGCCAACCCAAGTTTTGCAGACTGGGGTAGCAGGATTCCAGTTAACTTTACGGCCATGAGGGACAGCAGAAATGAAGTCAAGGAGGGCCTCTTTATCTGAATCTATGTCAGTGATGGTTCGGTCAACGAAAATGAGCACAAGGAAAAGTAAAACTACAGAAAATAAATTTGGCTTCATATAGTGTTGTTTGTTGAGAAACCCCTGACGATAGTGAAGGCTGATTGTGATCACAGCGTTCTTCTTCCCTGCAATGCAACGACAATTACCAGAAAATTACTCTGGAGCCTTGACCACTTTGGGAATTATAATTCAAAAGAAACATAATAAGAACCAACCAAACTGCCTTGAAATATCAAACAGACGTTATTACAATTCTGGAAACATGCTTCTGCCTGGTCTAACTAAAAGAAAACGGAAACTTTCGAAATCTTCGACACCAAGGACTCAGCTCTGTACAGTTGAGTTATTTTACGCAAAGCTAAAATTCATATGCATGTTTGACCAACAATAGATAAAGACAATGAAGTAGACGGTCCGAATCTTATCAGAAGAGGACTTTCTTCAAGTTGTCCCAAGAAAATCAATTTCCATGTCTTCCTATCAGATAGAAAGTGAAGAGAAAAGAAACAGAAATTTCTCTATATACAAAGTTGACGTTGTGAGAGCCACATGTTTGCTTCGGCTACCATTTCACCAAATAGTTTTGAGAATATAAGTCAAAGACCAAAAAAGTATCACGAGGGTATTTTAAAAGTTATCTCGAAGACTGAAAGTAAAGTCACAATAAAAGAACCTAAAAATAAATAAGCTATAACTAAAGTAAAAGCATAATTCTTTTTCCACTAAGAAAAAGCGTTAAAGCATACAAAACAAAATGCTGAAAGAATCTCTTTTAACCCTTTTCTTCATGAGCTTAAGCAGTCTGGTTACTAGTTCATTGACTTCATTCCATCAGATAAATAAATCAAACAATAATGAGCCAAGAAGCAAAAAGTTGAAATAAAAAAGAAAATGAATAAACAAAAAAAGAAGACTAGAACGTTTCATCAAAGAAATAAATGCACAAGTAGACAATTGTACGAAAAATATCCACTTTTCATATCCAAACAGCTAAGCAAGCCCATTTTATGAGAGGTTTGACACAGCATTGACGTTTCTCTGAGGTTGATAAATTGTTCACTTTTTTACATTTTTTCCTTAATCATGCAGATTTTTTTTTTTTTTTTTTTTTTTTAAATAATGAATTGGGGAAGTCTGGAATAATAAATCAAAACTTTTTAAAAGTAGTTGAAACTCATCACAAGTACATTATCGTTTGTCACACTGGATTGCATTTGCGGAATCAATGGCTGAAAAAATGGTAAACATGTAAAGACAAAATTGCAAGACAACTAATTTTCATAATAAAGTTGGTTTTTTATCTCAATCGCAAGCAGAAAATCAAATTAAAAAGAGAAAAATAACAACTATTAGAAGAAAGACCATCGTAGTACTGGAGCAATTTGTTCTCAACAGAACATAAAATGCTCATGTTTAAAATGTCTTTTTATAAAAAAAAAAAAAAAGCCTATTTTTTCCGGAAAATTGTTGGAGTGGAACAATTGGATCTAATTTTAGCACCAAAAAGAAAAAACTTACTTGATCACCCCAATTGGGAAGAAATTCTCAAAAAAAAAAAAAAAAAAAAAAAAAAAAAAAAAAACATAAATTCTCCAAGATATTCTACATAACAAGAACGAATTAAGCAAGGAAGCAAAGTTCTTGAACAGAAAACGCAGAAAAATCTAAGCTGAACCAACTCAAATTCAAAAAAAAAAACAAAAAAAACAAAGAGAGAGAGAGACAGAGAGAGAGAGAGAGGATACTTAATTTTGACAATGCGAGAGAGAGAGAATACTAATTTTCACAATGCGAGAGAGAGAGAGAGAGAGAGAGAGAGAGAGAGAGAAAAAACCTGGAAATTTGAAAATGGCGAAGAGGGAAGCGAGAACGCAGTGATCTGGGAACTGGAATTGGAACCTCAAAACGTGAAGGCGAAGAAAAAGAGCCAATTTAGAGAGAGAAAATCCGTCAAAAGGCTTTAACGGAAAATCTTGGCGATTACGCAGCGAGTTTTCACACAAAAAAACAAAAACAAAAAAAAAAAGCATAAAGAAAAGAAACAAAGAAAGAAGAAGACGACGAAGGAAGAAAGAAAGAAAGAAAGGGGATTCGGGAAACAAATTAAGATTCGACTGAACGGCTAAACTAAAGATTCACCGGCATTGAAGCTTCATCTTCAAGCAAACCCCAGTTGTACTTGCGCGCAGATCTCGATGCCCTTCCAATATTCCGTTGCTCTTCTTCCATTTTCTCTCTCTCTCTCTCTCTTTCTCTCTCTTTACTCTTTTTCTCAGTTCTTTGTTTTCCTACTTACCAAAGTTCATTTATTTTTCGTTTCTTTGGTTTTGTTAAATAGAATAGAAATGGTTCGAAATTCGAGCTTTAAAAGGCTTATAGCTCTACTCTGGAAATGAACGTTTCGACTTATGGAGTTTTAGAGATAGTGGACTGTACGAGTGTTACATGTGTGTTTTGTTTTCTCTGTGTATATATTAAATGAGAAGAAAAGCCTGCTTAATTACCTTTTTATTTCCCCCCTCCCCCCCTTGAGGAACCTGCTTAATGATTATTTACTTTGGTTTATTTGTTTGGAGTTTCTCTAGTGGACAAAAAAAAAAAAAAAAAAAAAAAAAAAAAAAAAACAATTATCGGTAATTCATCATCTTCAATCATTAAATTTATAATAAAAATTGTGTTTTATTATTTTGTAACATAATGTGATATTAACGATGTTAAAAATTGAATTACGAGTAAGAGAACCTATTAGAAAAAGCCCTTATTTTTATTAAATAATATATAATTTTCCTCTTAATCTTTTCAAACTTTGACAATTTACTCTCTTAATTTTAGGGGGCATTTAAGATGGAGAAGATTATTTTACCCAACCGATAAGAATTATATTTTAATTATTAGATAATTTAAATTAAATTTTTAAAAATTTAATCTGCAGTGTGAGCAGCTTTGTGTTACGCACTATAAATTTTACACTTGCTAAATTATTCCAATGCGGCCATTTTATCAATTTTGCTTTAATATTTGGTCTAGTTTAAGAGATTGGAGAGTTAGAAAAATGAGAAACTTGTGTTATAGTTTGAATCAAAATGTTTTAATTGTTTTTTGGCCACTAATTGAGCAGATTACAACAATTTAGTAAATAAGGATAACTTATAAAAATTAAAAATTTAGATGGTAAGTTACCAAAATTCTTAAAATTTAGGGTCAAACGTGAAAGTTACCCAATAATTAAAAGATTTGTCTTTTTTTTTTTTTTTTTTTTTTTTTTTATGGGTTTGGAAATTGGAAAAGGGTGAAAACTTTTCAGAAGTTACTGTTGATTTAGTGCATGGAACAAGGAAAGGGGTAGTCCACAATGTGACGTTACCCCCTTTCTATAAGTTCTAACAATGCGTGAGGTAGTTGGCATTTATATCCCTAGCTTCACAAGCTTTTGGATTTGAAAAAAGAAACAAATAATATTTTGCCCGGGCAGTATCATATCGTTTTAAGGACAAAAAAGTGTCCCTATCATAAATTATTTCGGTATCATATTACAAAACTAATTTCTTGATAAAAAGTATAAAAAATATTTTAGTGCTTTACTTTTCAACTATTCAATTTTTATCAGCTCTTGTCATATGCCTATTTCAATAAGTTATTTGATTATAGGATTAATTATAAAAATTCTCTTTGAATTATGATCTGTGTAACACTTTATTTATCGATCTTCAAAACGTAACATTCATTTCTCCAATTATAAATCGTTAACAAAAAAAACCCTCCTTCTCTTAAAATTTTTAACAGAAAACTAACTCATTGTAAATAATTCAAGGTATTTTATCCATTCTTAATAAAAATTAAATCTTTAAAAAAATTTAATTCTAATTTACATATAATATGTAATATGTGTATGTAAACATTTTTTTTTTTTGGAATGTTGATGTTTTGAAAAACACTATTAAAAATAGGGATAGTAAGATTAAAAATTATGTTTTACTATTTTGTTTTATTTATTGTCATATTAAATGAAAATTATAGTATGTTTTAAAAAATGTAAATCGAAAAGCAATGGTAGAAGAGTAATTTTACATCTCTTTTAAGAACAATCAGTATTCGTGGGATATGTGTTACTTTTGTTAGAATTTATGAGGGAAAAGACATTTTTGTTAACGGTTCATTCTCTATGGAGAGTGAACGTTATGTTTTAAAAACTAGTAAATTATTATGAGGATCATAGTTCAGAAAGAATTTTTATAATTAATTCATGATTATAGTACAATTTCACATCTAAAATGCATAATATTGTTAACGTTGAGACTAATTATTAATTTCCATTGTCCATTTGAATAAATTCCTGATATATTATATAAGTGCATTTCAATGAAATAATTGAAATGCGTATTTCAGTGGGAATTTTAAATTAGCTAAATAGTATAACATTTACTGATTCTTATTGTGTAACGTTTAATTTAGTCGTTAACATGCATCTTTCTTTTTTGTTATTTCGGTTAAATTTTGAACGTGGAGTAACACTTGAGATATTTATTTTTCTTTTATTATGAAATAACGATTTTGTCCTTAAAATTTTGCAGTTTTTCTCATCACAGAACAAGCTATTTCAACCCTTTCTCTTGAGATTGAACAAATTTCAACTCAAAGTTGCAATCTTTACTCAGTGTCATTTCATCAAGTTTGTTTGTTTGTTTTTTTTTTAATATCTTGTGATATGATCACCGATAGCTATTCGAAGATGATATCTGAGAGTTCAATGCGATCGATGCTCAAAGACGCCGATTATGGCGAAGATTTGGGGCTGTTGATTCGCGAGTAGAGGCGTCAGCAGGAATTGAGCAAGCAAGAGAAGGAGGTCAGCTTCTACCGGAGCCGCTCAGCTCCGCCAACCGTCGAGGGCGTGCACAGCGTCGTCGGAGGATTGTTCAACGCCTCGTCACAGAATGCTAGCGTAAAATCCGGCAAGATTGGGGCTGAGTTCAGGAGGTGGGTCACGCGGGTGGGGTCGGTGGCTGTAGATCTGGGTCGTCGGAGGTGGATCGCGCGGGTGGGGTCGGTGGCTACAGATCTAGGCTCGCCGGAGGTGGATCGCATGGGGGTGGGGTTCGCCAAGGCTGGGGTCACGCGAGGACTTTAGAGAGAGAGAGAGAGAGAGAGATTTTCAATTTTGATTTTTTATATTATGTTTTTTATTTTAAACACTAAAAAATATTTATTTCTATCAAAATTATATTCAGGGAGAAAATTATTTATTTATTTTTAAAATAAGAATCACATATCACTAACATAACACGTAACGTTTAAAATTTAATTAAAAAGACAGAAAAAAAGAACGCATACTGATGATAAATTATTCATGAAAAAAATTTATTATTTTTAAATTTTAAAAGGCATTTTATTAGAAGGGTTCAGAAAACAAGTGTAATTTATTTCTATTTTTTTTTTTTACAAAATTCTTTTTTTATTTTTATTTTTTTAATAGAACAGAAAATTAAATCCGCAAACCCTGCAACCTTACGCCGCCCAAACCCTCTTCAATGCCACTAAATCAAACGGTCTTAAGTTTTTTTTTTTTATAATTATTATTTTTACTTTCCCCATAACGTTAATACTTGAATCATTTATTAAAGGAAAGGTGCCAATACTCGTGGTGCCTTTTGCCAAGGCTTTTTAACATTATTCACTATAAATGAACTCAGTAAACGAGTAAGCTGTACATTAGCCAAATGCCCAAAAGATGCATGTAATTAAAAATAAATATTTTCACTTCTCTAAAATAGCGTGTCCATCAATAAACAAATTAGCCCTCTCTCTCTCAACCTCGTTTCCTGCTTCTCTCCAAAAGTTTCCTTCCAGCCAAAACTTTCTGGCCGGAGGTTTGGCACGTCGCCGGGCCTCTAGTCATGAAAATCTCATCTTTAACTTCACAGTGAAACGATTTACAACGTGATGGGCTTTATAAATTTAGAAAATGTGACATCTCGTCAGTTCTAGATTGTAAAAATAGAAGATTTTTAGTAATTTTACATGATCTTTCAAGAGTGTTTGGATTCCGGAAACTTACTTGCTCGTGGTGCTCAACCAAGTCTCATGTGTGGGTTGTGAATTTATGTATAGTTTTTTTTATGTCTTTATTGTAATAACGGTGATGGTCTCATGTTATTTCAGTTAGAGGTTGGTTTCCTTACTTCTATTTGTCTGTGGTGTCTCCCTTAACTAGGGTGATTTTCTCAACACTTTAGTCTGAGGCTGTGTGTTTGAGGTTCTTCATAGGACTAGGATCTACCTCCTTTCAAGTCATTTATGTGTCATCGAATCTTGTATAGCTCCACTATTAGGAGGAGTATCCTCTTTTGTTGAATTAGGAGTGCGTTTGTAATGCCTAATTATGTGAGTGACACCCATTCTATAACTTGATATTATCTTGTATTCTAGTCCTTTAGTGGCTCTTTAATGAAATTTTCGTATTAAAAAAAAAATAGCGTGTCTAAAAACATGGCTAATTATATAATCTATTATTGTTCAATTTACTCAAGATACCAAAAATAGTAGTCTGACCTAACTATTACATTTCAATTGTTCATTTGAAAATGAAAAGAAAAAAAAAAATCCAACTTCCTGTACAATTTCGTGAGTCGTAATCACCTTATTCTGTTGTACTCTCCTCTTTCTCCCCATCTTTTTTTTTTGGGTAGATTTCTCCCCATCTGTTTAAGGAATGTGTCATCATTCTTAATAGGCAAAAATAAATAGGCTTTTTATGACAGGAGGTGTTCATTATTGCTCTTTCATTCAAATGCAGAAAAATGATAAATCGAATGAACATATTGTTTCTGTATGTATAGTTATGAAAGCCAGTTATTAGAAATAGATTCAAGTATACTTTAATAAAAAGAAATTAAAGGTGCCATCTAGCGATGTCCAATACGTTGTATCATGCCACACCGACCCAATTTATTAGTGTGTTAGTATTACTGGTTATGACCTTGTCGGTTCATTTAATGACTATATCAGACCTACTTATAATTTATGACGTTATGCCCAATCCACAACCCATTTATTTTTAACGTGTTTTTAACGACTTCATGCATTAAGCATTGTTGATATTATAATTGTATAAATGTAAAAATAGTATTGAACACAATAAACCAAAACATATTATCAAAGAGAAACTATGAAATCATAAATTTACCAAACGAAAACTCAAATGAAATAGAGTCTTGATAAAAAATAAAAAATAAAAACGAGTACATTACGTCTAATAAAAAAATTTGTAAGAAATTATACATGATAAAAGAGGAACAATGTCTTGCCATTATCGCACCACTTATCGTGCTCGTGCCTAGGACGGGCCTTTAATGTGCTTCATGTCAAAAAGGAGATAATTAGGAAGTTATCAGGTGTGGAATGACAATTACCATAGGATGAAAAACTCTCAACTTTTTTGTTATGTTGTCCCCAAACTTTAACATTGTACAGACTAAAATACCCCTAAAATAAGGTAAGGTTTTTTCACTATTATCACTTCTTCTAGCAACATCCTTCTCACTTTTTTTTTCTCTCTCGCGTATGAAAGCCACCATTACAACTCATCATCGTGATCATCTCTACTCGCCAGTGTTTGCCTCTTTTTCACACACTCATTGGATCTTGCCGCCCTCATCCACGCAGAGGTCGCCCTTCATGCCCTGTGACCCACAACGGTGGTTCCTTCGTGAGATGCCAACCTTTGTGCGTTCTCCGGGCTGAGATATTCGACACTCACGATCTCTATCGTGGACAAAGATCCCAAGGTCGCCTTTGGTCAGGGCTCTTCAGTTAAGTATCGTGCTTCTTTGTGAACGAGATGAGGAGACCATCCCGCCTTTTGCCACCGTGGAGGAGATCTGCACCGCCCTCTGGATATGCAAATATTGCACCTTCAGATATGTAAACACCAAACCTTCGAATCCGAAAATAATTTTAGTGGATTTTCTACCTTTTGTGTATTGTTTCATGTTTTTTTTTTTGTGATTTATTTTTACGGTTGGCTTGTAACGACCCAGCTTTCTGAGTCGTTACTTATCATAACTTATAGCAGAATTCATTTTTAGCTTTTAAAATAAATACTAGCTAACAAAATTTTAGGAATTTTTTTTTAAATACTTAATTCAAGATAAATCATTTTTCATTATAAAAGTTGCAGATAAACTTAACTAGTTCAAAATGTAAACTAGAAACTATAATATTGGAAAATCATAATAATTTAAGAGCCCATTCACTTTGCTGATTCGAATTTGTAATTCGAGTTGAGATGTGATTTTATGTGAGAGCTTTTTACTGTAGCAAAAAAGTTAGATGTGACTGTTTTTGAGAACTTTTTACTGTAACAAAACTCAAATTCTAAACTCGAATCGGTGAAGTGAACGAGACCTAAATATAAACCATTTTTGAATATATTTAACATGACTTAATGTAGACTTAATCTAATGGAGGTTTCATGAACATAATTATAGAAACATAATTACTTAAGTCATAATTCAAAACCATAGTAACTATAAGCAGAAATTGTTGTATGGTGGTATCTACGCCCAGCCCTCAATTGTACACGTCTTTCGCTGCGAAGTCCATCAATAAGTTACTAGCTTTTTACCTACGACATGAACAAACCTAGTGAGCGATAGCTCAACAAGTAAAAATATTCCTCACAAAACATTTTCTTTTTCTTTAATTCATAACATCATATCAAAAATGCATGACCATTTATGCTTTATTATGAAAGCGTATATTATCATGTTATAGGGCCCTGTGCTCGTACTAATTGCACGCAATTGTTGTGGAGTTAGGGGAGCGACCCAAACAATTAGCCTAACTACACACAAGGTCTTAATTAACGTTATCTTTCTTTCATAATTCTCTCATTTGGCCAGAATGGTAATTATCCTCTCGTTTGACCGGAGTGGTACAACACCCTTTAAGTTTTCCTTTATCATAGCCTCATATTAAAAGTGAACATGTAATTATGATCATGTTACATAGGCATATAAATTCATTTAAACTGAAGAGGCAATCATCATATAAAATTCATTTAATCATGAAAATGTTATGCATAATAGCAAACAACTTACAAACATATCATGTCATTTTAAAATCATATTCATGTTGTAAGTGAGGTTTGTACTTACCTTATCACAGCTACTCGTAAAAATGTTTAATTTCTAACAACAATAATCATCTTAACCTTGTATCAGTAACACTTAACAATACTAATATAATAACTACAAATATGATATTGCTATTCCACTTTTACATCATATCTAAATCCATAAATTTGTCTATTCTTTAAATCCAATCCTAGGGTCCGTTTGGTTCGGGGATTCGAATCATGTGATTTGAATCATTTTTGATTTACTTAGTCAAAATTCCACCTAAAATTCCATAACTTCACTTACATGATACTATACAAGTGTTCAAACTATTTCCGGTATATAGTATTATGTGGACATAGTATTCACGTATACGTGAGGAACCGATGTTGTAATTGAGAATAATACTAATTAGGTAAATTCTCAAAAAAGATTGTATAAGTCACTGCGATCTTATTAACCAAAGAACAAGATTGGGCAGCCTCCTTAAATAGAATTACCTTTCTAAGCAAGTTCCTAGGAGAGGCTAAAGGGGTTACAATGGTCCCACCAAAAACCTTGTCTCCTTAGTCATAACCTACTTACACAGTATGTACCAACATAACTTTTACGAACCATGCTACGTGTAAATACAAAGAAATTAAACGTGTATTTATTTATGAGTAAGGTACTATTCATATGTACGGGAACTATTAACGCATATGGATACTATTCGCCTGTATATACATTATTTAAGCCTACAGGTACTTAGACATAGGGGTGAAAATTCGTGTTATGTGTCGTGTTTGTGTCGTATTTTGATTGTTTCTTTTGAAATTTGCAGTCAACCCGAACACAACCCGTGACACGAAATTTTTTAAAAACCACAACACGAATACGACACGACCACTTTATGAGTTGACACGACATGACTCAAAAATGACCCATGACATGAAATTGACCCATGAATTTGAAATTGACACAAAAATTTTATACTTTTATTTAGTTTTTTACATATTAAAAATAACTTAAAATTCATAACACACTAAATTTCAATAAATTCCATTGAAATTAAGTAAATAATAGTATAAGATTTTAAGTATAACTATCATGATATCACAAGTTTATAATAATTTAAAATATGAAATGAAAAATATATGTATTTTTAATTTTTTATGAGTTTCGTGTCGTGTTCAGATGCGAGTCCAACTTGAAATTGATCTGTGTTTTTCGTGTCAATTTCAGGTCGACCTAATTTTGACCCGAACCTCTTTTTTTTTTCTCAACCCTAACCCGCAAAATTCGTGTCATTTTCAAGTTGTGTCGTCGTGTTGTGACCCATATTGCCGACCCTACTTGGACATTATAACAACTTGTAGTACATCCATTTGTATTCTTAACTCAAACATCATAATCTCTTATAATAATCTAACCTTTATTCTTAACTTAGGCATAATAACGACTTAAAATGGAATATTTACCTAAGCAGTATCATAGTAAAACGTAAATATTGACGGGATTAGAATTCATAACTTCTTAGTAGAATCCTGACCCACCCAAAAAAATCCCAACCCTCAAAAACTTAAACTAGAACCTCCTCTATAAGAAATATTTAAGAGAGAGAGAGAGAGAGAGAGAGAGAGAGAGAGAGAGAGAGAGAGAGAGAGAGAGAGAGAGAGAGAGAGAGAGAGAGAGAGAGAGAGAGAGAGAGAGAGAGAGAGAGAGAGAGAGAAATTTTAAGAGAGAGAGAGAGAGAGAGAGAGAGAGAGAGAGAGAGAGAGAGAGAGAGAGAGAATTTCGTCTCTGAAATTCTAGGACGAAGAAAATTTGAATCTTGAATACCTATTTATAGGAAAACTCTGGAGGTATTATGTAGTTTACTATGTACACTATTTGTGAATAGTAAGGGTTATATTATATTCTCACTGCTCAGATGGTGGTCATGTTTTACTCTTACTACTCAAATAGCGGTAGTATAACAATTACCATTACTCCAGATAACAAAATTATAATACTTCTACTCATTGACATAAGGTAGTATAACATTATCACTCTTCTAGGAAATAAGATTACAATATTTCTATTTATTGGTCAAATAAGATATATTTATTTCCAATTTCTATTTCATATTGTAGACAAATTTATGGTTATTACATGGCTGGTGGTGGTAATTACAATTTCCTATAGATTTGGGTTGTACTGACTATAACTTTAGTGATTATCGGCTGATAACTCAGTAATTACTGATCAGAAACTCGCACCATAGAGGATACTACTTGGTATCCTTGGTGATACCAGACGGATATCAAAGGACATAGTACGTCTGCGTGCAACCAGTACCGGTAATAATGGCGATTCCAGTGGCCACCGGCAGGTAGCTTGGTGATTACTGATTGGTTAATGGTATATTGTGGGTACTAAGTTGTATCACTATAGATACCATCATGTATCTTAACGGTATATTTGGTAATTCAAAATGAAATATATGTTGACATGACATGACAATTCTCTACAATTAAATTTTTGTTGACATAAGTTAATCTAATCCTTCAAATGTAGTATTTGTGTAAAGTGTCCTATCAAAAAGACACATCAAACTCAACCCATTTACCTAAAGTGTTGGACTATACTCATTTTATAATCATGTTGTCTCTATTTCTCAGCGCATTGTGTTCATTTTAGCTACTAAGACTGAACAGATCCATTTTGACACCTCAAGTTTTAGATTAACTCCAACTATGCTAAGTATTTCATGTTTTTAGCTAAAATGATTAATGTTTTAGCTTTTTTTATTTATTTATTTTTGGCTTTTCTCCACTCTCCAACTATTAGCTATTTTAAAGAATGCATTTCACATTAGCTAAATATAACTATTATGGAGAGGCTAGTCATTTCATTTTTTGTATTATTTTATTCTTTCAATTATAATAAATGCAAAGATTCTTTTGCAAATTTGATAAAATTATTTGTACTTAAATACAATAAATATTAAAATAATATATTTTTAATTAAAATAGGGACTTATAAAAAAACTCGTTAGCTAAAATAGTTTGGAATTTAGCTGATGTACTTATGTGAAAAAATGATTTAAATTCAAGTAATACTCTAAAACATGAGAATAAAATCAAGTAAACGTTCTCAATGATCAATTGGCGCACCGGAGGAGGAAAAATGCAAACTTAGAACATTTATATCAAATGCTACATAAATGATATGTCAGCATCGTGAATATTAATCATTGGAAAAATGCAAACTTAGAAGATTTATATCAAATGACTGTATTGTAGTTATATTAAGGGGTTGTTCTTTTACAACGAATTTTAGAAAAAATTTAAACTCGAGTTATAACTTTATTCAAGTTTATATTCTTTTATAAAATTTGACTTACAAATTTATAACTTGAGTGATTGATTTTTTGTAAAATTTAACTTACAAATAAACCTATAATCAAAATGCAAAAAAATGAAAATAGTTTCATTCATCAGGTTTAGAATTTATTTTAGAAATTTTTATGTCGTATTTTCATCGAGCACTTAGCATGTTTGCGTACATTTTTCAATTTCAAAATTCTTTAAAAGATAAAATAATACCAATGCGTACAATTGATCTTGTCTCTGCTGCAAAAGTTTACCCATATGTTTTTTTTTTTGAATTTTTAGTTAAATAATGGGTCAATATATAGTGAAGAATGTTATTTCATTCTAATTTTTTAATGATATGATATGAAATAAGAGTTGTTTCATGTCACATATTGTAAATCTTTCAAGTGGACATGTACAGATCTTATCATTACAAAAATAACTCAACGGTAAAAAATAAAAAATAAAAATAAAAAAAAATAAAAACAGTTTTTTTAGTGAAGTAAAAATGCATGTCTTACCGTAAAAATTAATGGCACAAAGCAACAAATGCACGAGGTAGGGTTTGTTGAGGTGGTTGGTAGTTTAATAATATCACGTACCTTCATATGTACATGATATCCGCTCAACTACGAGTAGAAAATACAAAAAAGTAATAGCCACCAAATTTGTTCAAAGATTGGCACAAGCATTGAATATTTGCCATCTATTATTTCCATGGAATCTTTCCACATTCTTGTTCTTTTGTAATCAATTTCTTTCTTGATTTTATGTCATATTTTCCTTTTTTTTTTTTTTGTTTATTATTTTTGAAGCTGTCAAATTACCTTCTCAATGTGGCAGAATTGAATGTGGGTAATGAGTAGATACGGCATTGGGTAGTGATTGCAAATTGAACAAATTGTTAAATTGTTCTTGTCACGATTAGCTCATACTACCCACACATGAAAATGAACCCATGTGTGTGCCCTACTACGTACAGTCTTTTAATTGTCATGAATCTTTTCAATAATATGGACCTTTTCTTTGGGGGTAAGATTATTTATTTATTTATTTTGCTGAATTTTTGGGTAAGCTAATTTCAAATATGGATTTTGGCTTTCGAGTTCTCACATTTGTGACTCACTTGGATTACTTTTTTTTTCCCCTTTAACGTGGAAAAAATTGTGAGATGATCACAGATCAGCCATTGAATTTTCATTTTAAAATCTATTAATTTGATTTTTAAAAAAAATATATATATATATAATTTACCCTTAAGAATTATCGGGGTCTAGTAGATCCGAAGGGTATGATATGGCGGGAGTATGCATGTGTGAGTATTTGACTCGTTAGTAGCGGTTCTAACGTGGTGAAAACACTTAACGGGCCTTTGAAGTAGATAACGATGGTAGGACTTTTGACGATGGTGTGATTTGCTTAGGCCCAAATTAGGCCGAAGAACACATGTTCTAGATCCTCTTTGTTGCCAAAATCACCAAAATATTCCTGCAAAAAATGTTAGAAAATCCAACAAAATAATAATGAAGAACTTCGTGAATGAAGAATGGTAGTTGACGGGAGAGGTGACTTGAGAGGTGGATAAGGTTTTTTGATGAAGAAGGGCTCCAAAAGCAGTTTTCGACCTCCTTTAGAGGCTTTGAATATGTAGTTGCGCTAGTGAATAAGGCACTGAAGTAGAAAAGTGATACGGAGGAGTTTGGTGAAAGAGTTCCGAAAGCGAATGCAGGTTGTTCTGAGAGCGTGGAGACCATTTGGAGCACTCCCTTAGGCAGTGGACGAGAGTGGCTCTGAGGTTGGAGGCTTGAATACTTTCGGGAACGTGTGAAAACAACTCTCAGAATGCTCTCAGGTGGTGTTGGAAGAGGATTGAAAAGTGTTCTTAAGGAGTTTCTAAGGAGGTCAACACTTAGAAACTATGGGCTTCCTCAAGAACTTGAAGAATGCTTCAAGACTTTGTAGCAAAAGACTTGAAGAAGACACTCAAAAAGAGATTTTAGAGTGAATTCTGAAGCGTTTTTAGTACTCAAGAGAGTGATAGTGAGATCTAATGTGTTGATCTAGTGTGCAAGTGTGTTGGTGGTGAAATGAAGAGGGTGAGGGGGTATTTATAGGAGGAGATGGGAGTGCTTGATAGCTACTCTGATAGATGTCTAAACACTCATTTCTGTTTGGAGGAAGGCTATCAAAGGCCTTTCTTGGTTAGACAAAGAGATGGTCCGTAAATGGAATGAAAGATTCTGGAATGGAAGAAATAGCGGTGGGCTGTCGGAGCATTCCTATTTGGAGGAAAGGTGTCAGCTTTCTAAGTTTGGCGAAGAGACTCACTAAAAATGGAATGAAATGTTTCTTGAAATTTGCTCCTACGACGTTCTGATGAAATAAGGCACAAGCAATTCTATTTGGAGCAAAATCCCAGCTATCTTGTCGAATGAGGCAAAATAACACCTTAGAAGTGGAAATATTTAGATGCCAAGTTTTGAATTTTGGACTGATAGGAAATGGCATCAAACTTGAAATCTCCAAGAGTATTTGCATCAAATAAGTGTTCCAAAAACTTTCTTTTGGGGGGCGGCACTAATCACCTGCCAGACCTTCGTCGAAGGATGTTTGTGCGAGAATGACCAAACAACCATTGTACTTGCTCTAACAACAGATTGCTTCGACACCAGACTAATGGATACAAAAAAGACAACCTGATACGAAAAAGAGCTTGGAAAGCATGCCTGACACAGAAAGTGCTCCGAGAGGCATGTCTGACGCGAGAAAAGTCTCTAAATGAGCCAAGACTAATGGATTTCTGAGGCATTTGAGTTTGAGAAAATTTATGAAGGATCAGGCTTGGGTTTTGGGTCTTTCAATGGTTGAAATAAAGGATTTTAGGCTTCCAAAGACAAGAGGAAGGCTTTCTTGGTTTGAATCCTCCATTACTCATTCATGCTTAATTTGACTAATTCTAAAAATCCCTCCAAGCGGGTTTCAATTTGGGTCAAATTAAGGACAACTGGGCCTAAATGATCACTCACAGCCCACCAAACCACAACCCATAGGAGTTCCCCGAACGTGACTTGAGTCCACAAATCAAGCTTAATGATGTTGTGGGATGCAAAGGATTGGGTATGAACCTTCAATGGGCATAGTACGAATTCAGGTATCAATAAGAATGTATAGATCAAGATTTTTACTCCTCATTCTTGATTAATACCTTTTTGTTAGTATAATTTTTTTGACTAAACAAGTTATTTATAAAAAGTAAAAAGTAAAAATTCTCACTTATGTACTTTTAAAAGGTAAACTATTTTCAATCCCTAAGAGCGAGTTCATGGCGAAACATTTATATTTATTTCCTTCAAAAACATTATTTCAATTTAAAACAGAAAGAAATTGTACTTTAAGGTCAAGAAAGATTGTCAATTAATTAGTACCACTTGCCGGTAAAATGATAATAGTAATACTCTATATCCACTACAAGAAACGATCACGTAATGTTATTCTTGATCTTTGATTTTCTGTTAATTAACAATTTTTAGGGATTTAGAGATCAAGACGTCTTTTTAAATAATATAAGGGACACTAAATCTAATCTTTAAGTTTTATACCAACTCTTAATGTGTCATTTTGTATTAGTAGCTGTAATTTATTACTATTAGATGATGTAGTAATTTTAAACACTTATAATAAAAAAATGACAACTCATGAATTAATATAGGAGTTGAAATTAGAGTGGCAATCGTTAGCTTTTTTTTTTTTTTTTTTTTGTTAAGGGTAAAGATGGTTTTTGCTTCTTTGATTTATGATTTATTTTAGTTTTTTATGAACCGAAAGAAATAAATTTAAAGTTACCACCATGTGCCGATCATGTCACATGTTCTGATAATTTTTGGATAGAAGGAATTTTGATGGAGGGGCTAAGGTTTCGTTTGGATTAGTTTTAAAAATGCTGATTTTAACTTATTTAGTTTAAAAACCTGTTTTTGAACCTATTTAGATAGACAATTTTAAAATACTTTTGACTTTTTAAGTATTTTAGAATAAGTCATCTCCTTAGTGTTTATGAAAAGCTTTTTTTTTTTTGAAAAATAAATAATATCTCATCTATATCCTTTTATTATATTACATTTTATAACAATAAATGTTTTTGATTTTTTTACTCAAACAGATTCAAAAATTCTTTTTACATATAAAAATAGTTTTTTAAACATTATCTAAATACTAATTAAAAAATTCTAATTTATGCTTATCTACTTTTACTACTTAAAAATATAAGTATAAACTATCTCAAACAAACCCTAAATTTAAAATTCTTAATTTCAAATTTTAAGATAGCGTACCATTGTAAAAGTAAATGTTGGAGGC
This sequence comes from Morus alba, assembly GCA_012066045.3. Taxonomy (NCBI): domain Eukaryota; kingdom Viridiplantae; phylum Streptophyta; class Magnoliopsida; order Rosales; family Moraceae; genus Morus; species Morus alba. The sequence goes on from CP050235.2 coordinate 5,157,355, forward strand.
CAGTTGAGATTGAGGCTACTTCAGAGGTTATTTATAAAAAATAATCCTATATAAAAGAGTTATAGAGGAAACAATAAAAAAAAAATAAAGAAAATAAAAAAAAATAGAATAAATTTCAATTAAAACTTGATCATGTTGTACATATATGATATATGACGATCGAACATAAACAACAGACCAAAAATCAATTACTGCTAGCAAAGTTTAATGGTACTGCAAGACTGTTGATAATGGAAGCACATGAGTAGGTCATGTGGGCCTTTGACTTTTGAGTCTTCTATACGTCATCGATAATCTAAAAATTAACAGATCATTAAAATATTACTTTATTAATATTTTGTCAACGGAGTTGATAATATTTTTTTAATGCAAAAGTCGACAATGTTACTAAATCCAAGAGTAGTTAGAATATGACAAGAGGAGGAAGGTCGCTGGATATATTGTATTGCGATATGTACAGACAAGCCAACCCAACATGATTCTGGTCTGAGTTAAATTATTGGTAACTTTTTATTTTTAGTGTCTGATTTATATTAAAAAGTCTATTTTGTATATCATTTCAAATGATTAAAAACTGGCCCTATCCCTAGATGTTAAATCTTCTAATGACATAAACTCTGTTGTTTATATAGTAGCAAACTAAGTAAAAACTACTAAATTAATAATAGTTTCCGGTACTTTTTGCTTTTGAGATATAGATATATTGCGATCCTCTGCCTAGCTCAATGCATTTAAACAACCCAAATGACATAGAAAATCAGATCTAAATGTGTCGATGGCAATTTGTGCAGATTTCTACGATGCCATAGAAAAGCACATCTAATTGTGTCAATGTTTCCGTTCATTTCACTGATTCGAGCTTAAAATTCGAGTTTTATTATAGTAAAAAGTTCTTATAAACAGTCACATCTAATTTTTTTATTACAGTAAAAAACTCTCATATAAAATTATATCTCAACTTGAATTAAAAACTCAAATTAATGAATTAAATGAGTTCATGCAGTTTGTGTAGCTATTGCTAAGCACAAACTGAATGGCATAGTAGATAAACAATCATTTGTGGGCTACTGCAGGTGTACTGGTATGATACTGATATAGGCATTGTTTTAGTAATCAAAATATGTTGGTGTGACCTTTTTTTTTTTTTTTTTTTTTTTTTTTTTTTTTTTTTTTTTAATGAGACGTAGCATAATATGACTACTTGATGAGAAATATCATTAGATAATTTCAAATATTTTGAATTTAAAGTCCTTTTAGGATTTACTTAAGTTTATATTTATTTTCTAGGATTATTTAAAATATTCAAATAATACAATTAAATTTATCTTATTAGTTTCAGAATTTTGTAAATACCTTAGTAATTGTAATTTCATTAAGAGAGTTTTAGATGCTTTATGAATATTGAGATTTCTAGTTTTCTATGGCGTTTTTGTTTTCTAACTCTTTCTCATTAGTGCTCATAACATTTTGATGATATGTTTCAGCAAAATGATCATATCATTTTGATGATGACTTTTTTGGTTAGTCAACTTTTGTGCATTACAAATTATTACACTTTCTATTAAGAATGTGAATACATCAAACAAGTTCGTAATGATCAATATTTAATCAAGATTCAGTCAGCCACCAGCTTACCCCATGGGCCCAACAAAATATCAATAAATAACCCAGTTAGCCATGAGAGCAATGCACAAGTAAAACGAACCGACCAGAGAAAATCAACCTTTTAAATTATTTATTTACTGCTATTTACTTTAAATAATTTTAAATATATTATTTACTTATTTTAGTAAAATAAAAAAACTATTTACTATAATTTTTAAATTCGGCGCGGATTGGACAAAACGAGTTATACACTAGAAATTAGTACATAGGTATTAGGTGATTATGTGATGAACTGTGCAACCGGTTTCATAGGATCAGCGCTTTTAACCGCATGTATGTGATGTTTAGAAATCAGATTATTCTCTCTCTGAACTTTGGGTTCCTTTTTAGTTTATTTTTTAAAATTTAAAAATTCTCACTTTATTTTATAAAATTTAAATTATTATCCGTTAATTCTTTTTGTTGTAATTTTTGTTAAAATTATATAGCAAAAAAGAATGTTAAGTGTGGCTATTTAGTTTTTATCTATTTTTTAATAAAAATTCAAACAAAAAGACTGTGTAATTATGTTATTCTTTGTTTTTTCTATCTGTTTTTAACAAAAATTGCATCAAAAAGGTTAAGTAGAAACAATTTAAAATTTAAAAGTAAGTTTTTAAAGTTCAGAGGACAAATTGAGATTGATCCTAAAGTTTAAAGAGCATGAGTGATAATAATCCATAAAAATTTATTAGATGTTTGGTGCAAAGGATTAAATAGGATTATTACTAAAGATGTGATTGGATTGGCATCTATTAGTTAGATTATGTATTTAGTAACACCTACCACGTGAAGGTTGGGATTGGGTTAATAATTGAAGAATGTCCTTTTCTTAATCTTCATTTGCGTGGAGATAAAGGAATTATCATCCTAATTGAACTGGAGGGCCTTGAATTCACACTGATTTCATCGTACCTTGTGTTTTTACAGGGATATAACCCACATTGAAGGCTGAGATTAGTAATCTAAGCCCCCCAACCCCCGTTTTTTTTTTTTGCCCACCTCTCAAATATAGAGTCTATTCCATAAAAGTTTAGAATTATGAGTAAATAATTGGAAACTTTCCTTTTCTCAATCTTTATTGGCGTTGAAATTCAAGAATTATTGTCCTAGTTGAAATGGAGATATCAGAAATTATCATTCTAGTTGATTCCGCTGTTTTCACTGTACCTTTATGTGTTTAGGGTGACACCCACCACAATGGAATCGGCACCCACCTCTTTAAATGGAGAATTACTTATTCGATGAAAGTTGGAATTATGAGTCAATAATTGAAAAACTTATATAGGGTTACTTTTATTCTTCTCTCTCCTTGTAGTGGCACCAAAAAAATTGGGATTGGGATTATTTATACTTTTTGTTTTCATTATTTATTTATTTTTGGTTGCTCGGAACTAGGAATTGTCTTGTTTAAGTTGCCTTTATTTTATTTTAGAGAAATAATAAAAAATAGGCCAATATGAAAAGCTTAAGAAAGTATATAGGTCAATTTTTAGTTATAGAAATTAATAAGCCATAACTTGTCAAGTTATAGTTCATAACCAGATAAGTTATGGACAAACTTGTCAAGTTATGGTTCATAACTGGATAAATTATGAACAATTATAAATAATAATTTGTTAAGTTATGATTCATAACCAGACAAGTTATGAACGAAAATAATAATTTGGCCTATTTATTAACTTATATAAACTATTGGCCTATTAATTTTAATTCATCTCAAATTTTAACCTATTTTTCTCTTTCTTCCCTTATTTTATTTGTTTTTCACGTTTGATTTTACTCCATCCCATTACACCCTCTTGGATTTGGCTCAGAATTCCTCCTCCAAGCCCACAGTTAAAGCCAATTCCTTGGAAGCACCAATACTTCTATTTTTTGTGCCAAGAGACGAGATTGTCATATATAGAACAAAACTTAGTCCAATGATCTCTCTGCAGATTACACATTTGCCTTTTCATTCTTCTGTTTGGAGTGATTTGACAGGTTACGTTCTTTATAAAGAAACCAAATAATTCATGGAAATGATAACTTAGCATACCCAAAAAAAAAAAAAAAAAAAAGAATAAAATGAAAACCACTTTATCAGATGTTACAAGAGGCCAAAAGGTTCGGGCAGAGACTCGAATCCATTATCAAAGATGGGTCCGTGATCTGTTTTGTCGTCAATACTGTGCAGCCAGTTTGTGTTCTTCAAATCCTCTTTGAGCAAAAGCGTGTCATATCTCGAGCTCTCGTATATGTCGACTTCATTCAATTTTGCAAAATGTCGTCCACCATCAGCTTCGATTCCATTTTCTGCAGGCCTATCAATAGCATTTCCATTCTCTAAAATGATTCCATTGTAGCTGGTTTGTAAGCCTCCATTTATGATAGATGATGGAGCACTCGAACTACGAACAGACTGGATTTTTGAAGAAGCAGATCGAATGCTCTGGGGAAAGAGAGTGGTGCCAGCAAGTGGCCTAACGTTCCCTCCACCACTTCTTATATCCTGCATCAGAAATTTCAGATGTTGAGAATTATACAGTCAAATAAAAGGCTTCCCCTTCTAAAGGGGATTTTGTTTTTAGTCACGAAATCTCTTGCTTCTGCAACAAAAGAAGCAGATGTAACGACATCGTTCTTGTTCTTATCCCATTTTGAGAAATGTATGATGCATAACCTTTTCCTTGTAAATTCACACAATGATAACGGTAATTACTTGGATAATAACATGTTGATTTTGTTTAGATGATAATGATAATGATAATAGTAGGATTTAGATTTCAGAAATTGTGGTGATTTTGGTAATCGCGACAGTTATCCAACAAAATCTATCAAAATGGAACAAAGTGAAAGCAAAATATAATGTCTACAATATTCAAGGGTCATAGAATTCAAGGGTGACACCATCTTCCTGATGGCAGTGTCACTTTCTAAATATACTGCCTTCGTTTGCATTAAAATGGATGGAAACTGATGTCCAATAGTTCTAACAACAAAAAGATAAGGACCATGATCCAAAAACTGTCTATAGATGATTTAGAATTTTCAATCAAACTGGTCTGGTCAAACAATAAATTAGTTTTTGATAAATAACAATAAATTAGTTGATCTAAAACTTTTGACATCTTTCCTATGTCGTACTCTGTCATTTATTATGATAATAATGTGTGAGACTCTGAGAGTACACATACCATGTGCCTGATGGCCATATCCAGAGATTTCTTTGAGATAGTCCTTCCAAATCCCCCATTATCTGGAGAAGCTATTGATGCCTTCACAGGTTTCCGCATGGTCAAATCAGGGGCATGAGAGGCCTTCCGAGGCTCAGCATCGGTATAGTGTCCATTGCCTTGTAGACGACCCCTCCCAGCGGGTTCTGTGAGTCTTCCTCTTGTGACGATTGGTGATGAATGCCTTCTTGATGTATTGGCAGTTGTTGTGGTTTCAGAATTGCCCTTCATTGTTACTGTACTACCTGGTCTGGACCTACCAGCAGAAAGTGGCCTATCTGGTAAAGTTGTTCTAAGGTTTGGTGGCGTGTCAAGAGGAAAATCAGGGGGAACAACTGGCTGAGGAGGAGGCCGAACACGTGGACTTGGAGAGCTTGGTCGGGAAGATGAAGTTGGATTGCGTCCGTTTGATAAGACGCGACCGTTTGAGATTGAGGGACTTGCAGCTGGAGAGATGGAGGATACTGGGCTTCGGCGAGTAGGAGTAGATGGACGAGAATTTGATCGAGCTGCTGGGGAGCTCAAGTTTGCAGGGATTTGTGGTCTAGAACTAGGAGTGGAGGGCCTTGAGTTTTGAACTGGTCGACTTCTGTCCGCTGAGGAGCTGGTCGGACTCGGACGGGCTCTAGAAGGAGTGGAGGGTCGTGATAGTGTTGGGCGGCTGGAAGGAGTGGAAGGTCTTGCCGTGGATGAAGAGCGGGTAATGGGGGAGGCTGGTCTCATATAAGATGAAACTGAAGCTGAGCTTGTGTTAAGTATGTTGGAGGATCTGTTTGAGGAATAAGTATTGTACAATGATGTGGAGGTTGAAGAGCGAGTCACTGAGCTGCTTCGAGTTGGTCTTGATGAGTGGTTAGTTTCAGATTGTGAAACAGAAAGCTGAAACAGAGATTATAGGAAATTTATAATTAACATTATTACACTGCAGAAAGTTTATCCCAGCTGTGCTAGTTTATAAATTGTAATAAGTGAAAATGGCACTAAAAAACTTCGGCATCAGGAAAAAGTTGATTCTTCACCTGGAAGAAGCTAGCTCACTATGCCGAAACATAGATGAAGAGGTGAGACCAATTTTAATTTATTTTTCTTAAATAGGCAATGACACTGCAAATGATGTATTGGGAAAGAATTGTTGAAGGAACATAAAATAAAAAGAGTTAGTACATAGCAAGACATACCCTCGAAGCCTTAGTAGTAGAAGCTGATCTGGCTAAGGAACTGCTTCTTGGAGCTGCTATGGTTCGTTGAGGCTCATTACCTTCTGATGAAGGAAAGATTGTTGGAGTTCCAGGAGGAGTAAGAAGCCTAATTAAAAACAGAAGATGTATAAAATAAAATAAAAAAATCAGACCCAGTAATGTATAATTAAGTAGTTTAATTTCTAAAAACAAACCCCAGAACAATACTCAATAACCATAAAGCTGTGTTTATTTGGCAACAAAATTTAAAGATGGAAAATATCTCATGACGTTCTCTTGCATTTTGGAGGCATGTCTCAATTTGAAAAAAGGCCTAGATAAAGACATACTTTTCAAATGAGTGATTGAACTTATTGCCTAGTAATATGAAAGGAAGGGCTAACTTCGTTTTCATTAATTTCTTTAAAAAAAAAGTTGCAATATATGCTTTTATTTGCCTTTAACTGAGTAGATTTTATCTTCAAAAATCAAGCAAGAATTGAATTAGAAGACCCCCTTGTTCTTCAAATTTGGTCGTGCTAGAAACGGTATACTAGTCTGGAATTATTACATCACAAGCCTGTAAGCTTATAGCATCAACACGAGTCACGGAAATATTCTAGTCTTTCTTTAATGGGTTTGAACCACAGTTCAAACCTTTTTGTTATAATAATCTCTTAAAAAAATAAATAAATAAATAAATTTCTGGTCAAAACTATGAATCGAACGGGTCAGAAATTGCTAACTTTTACATGTTAATCATTCCCAAACACGATCATTCAAATTTTTTGAATTGGATCTCTCTTCCTGTGGTTTCTACTTAAAAGGAAAAGCTATTGATCATTCATCGATGGAAGCTCTAAAGTCATTAACTGAAAAACGGAAATATATATTATATATATACATATATTGAATATATATGTATACCAGCAAAAAGATAATCTGACCCGAAAAAATAAGAAAGGAAAAGGCCGTGAAAATTAAATAATGAAAAAAAAAAAAAAAAAAAACTATATGTAACGTGCAACAAATAAGGATAAGGTGTAGAGATTGATAAGATATTAAGATCTAGATCTGAAGTAAAAATTGAAAATTATTAAAAGAATGAAAATGAGTTGATAAGGTAGTTGGAGACCAACCAGTCATAGTCGTGCTTTCCTCCATCTGTGGACGACAGCAGATCATCAATGCCACTCCTAGACACTTTCGCCGATCCAACTGATAATCTCCCCAATTTCACCGAAACTAAAACAAGAACAAATTAAAATAAATTAAATCCTTCAAATAATCAAAAATCAAATCTATAAACGAAAATCACCATTGAAATCAGACAAAAACACTTTGCAACGACGCCGTTTTAGTGTCTCGGTCTAATCAGGGAAAGAAAAACTATATGCCGACAAAATCCGAGAGATAAATCAATCTCCGATGGCCGTATTTGTCCTAGGAGTAAAACAAACTCAATACCTCACAATTGAGTACAAAACAAAGCGAAACGAGACAATCCAGGAGGGGCAATTCGGGGGAAAAAAAAGCGGAAATGTACCATCGGAGGATTCGTCGGAGGATGTAACGGAGAGGCTCCGGCGATTCTTGGAGAAGAGATCCAGGTTGTTCTCGTCGGTGACGGCGTCCTTGTTTCCTCCGGCGAGGTTGAGGCTGTGGCCTCGCCGATGCTGCGACAGCACCGGATTAATGCTCCTCCCGCTCCGGTTCATCGTCTTCGCCGTCCTATGCTCCTACTTCTCCATGATTAAGATCCAGAGAAGAGAGAGAAAGCGGGACTTCTTCTCGTATAACTCTGCTTCTTCTCTCTAGTAGCTTTGCTTTTTCTTGATTGAGTTTTTGTTTTGTTTTGTTTTATTATTTTATTTTAGAGGATTTTGTTTGACGTCACATGAGAGAGAAGGGAAGGATTCAGATCTGAGGAAAAACTCGAATGGCAGAGTTTAGAGGAGTCAGCTTAATATCTGTGCTTCTCTTTCTTTTTCTTTTTTTTTTTTTAGTTTTAATTTTTGTTTGCGGAAGGAGAGAAGGCGAAGGCCATACTAGACAACTAGTCTTGACGGAAGCATTGAATTCTACAGTTATGGGTTCGTTTAGATAGTTAATTTTAAATTATTAATTTAAATTAAAATATAATTTTATGTGAAAATTTTTTACGTGATTATTATTTAGAATTTTTTATGATAATAAAATTTAAATTAATAAAATGTGATTACTATTTAGAATTTTTTATGATAATAAAATTTAAATTAATAAAATGAATAAGATCTAATATGTACATGTTTAGAGTTTGGAATTATTTTTTAAAACGCTTTTCACGTATTCGTATTTTGATAAATAAAAAATGAAAATTAAAATGAAATGACTTGTTTAATATATATTTTGAAAACGAAAATAAAAATAATATTAATGAGAATAATTTTTATTAAGAGATTAAAAAATAGATTAAAGTTGTTTTTATTTTTTTGTTTTTATTTTTTTATTACTTATCAATAATATTATAATATATTAATTAATAAATACGATTTCACTTTTTATTATACTAAAAATAATTTTTTAAAAAAACTAATTAAATATAATTTTAAAATTAATTTTAAAATGATTCTCAAAATAATTTTATTTTTATTTTTTATTAAAAATAAAATTATTTTAAACAAATTTTAAACACACCTTATATAATTTCTGAACTACGCGCATAAGCTACCTTCCGTTATTGCTTTCTTGTTACTTGTTGGGAACATTTTCAAAAACGCCCCTTCTCTTTTGTTTTTATGAATGTTTACGCTTATATTTTTAGGAATTCAAATTTGATGGTAATATATATATATATATATATATATATATATATATATACACACACATGTGTTTATGGTAATTGTTGGACTTTAAGGGGCCATAGTGCATATCCTAGAAGTCAATTTTGGATTTTTATTTGAAATTCATGAGACAAGACAAGAGAAAATATCCTATAAGAAATATTATGAAATATTTTCAATATTTTGACAGATTGAATAATCGAGTAACTTACTCTCCGACAAATAATAAAAAAGATATTTTTCATATTTTGTGTTTGCTTTGTTTATGATAGATGTGACTATAAATAGCTAGATAGCAAAGCATAAATTTAAGAAAATGACATAAATATGTCGAAACTATCTCTCTCTCTCTCTCTCTCTCTCTCTCTCTCTCTCTCTCTCTCTCTCTCTCTCTCACACACTCTCTCTCTCACTCACTCTCTCTCTCACACTCTCTCTCTCTCACACTCTCTCACACACACACTCTCTCTCTCTCAAAGACGTGATGATTGTGATCATAGATGATCATGACTTGGAGTGTGAAGACTATGTTCATGACCGGAATATCGTGAGGCTATCCCGTGATGAATCCTTTATTAAAGTCGAATTGGAGATCCGATCCAAAACCACCTTACATGCTTCTGCACATGTACCTGGTAGTATATTTTTTCTTTAGTAACCTATCACAAAATTCTCTATATTTTATCTTTAAATTAATGATAATTTTTTAATTTCCCTCAACTATATCATTTATGTAAACATGTCCCTCAAACTTTAAAACATACCTATTATTGCGTCATGATCTATAATATGTTTTTAGATTTAACCCCTTCTCTAAAACGTGTTATTTTGTGGATGGAATTACGCATTTGTTACTTATTCTAAATTTAGGTGCAACATTTAGGGTTATAAATGCTTTTCGATCCAAATAAATTAGTTAGACAAAAAATCTTAAATATATTTTCACTTTAAAATAGTTGCTCCAAGGAAAATAAAAAGGGAAAAAAAATGGAGAACAAATCCCATTTCATTTAATTTAGTTAAGGGTTTATAGAAATTGACAAAAATGACCTCTTTTCATTTGTAATATATGTGCTAGTATGTCTAAAAAATAGTGGGCATTTTGGAACTTATTTCAAAATGATTTTATTTTTTGTATGAAAATGAAAATGAAAATGTAAACGTTTTCAATCTTAGACATAAATTATTTTTGAAAATGTGTTTGATAATTTTATCAAGAGATTTTTTTCAGTATAAAAAACCTCATTAATGTCTCCTCTCTTTCTCTCTGCTTGAAAGAGGAGAAAACGAAAATAAAAAATGAAAAATGACTAAAAGTTATTTTTCATTTCTCTCTCATTTTACACTAAGCTAATCGTTTTTATTTCTGTTTTTTATCTTTATTGCGCCAAACGCTATTTAAAAACGTTTTCATTTTTTTTTCTTGAAAAACGTGAAAAATAAAAACGGGATCAATTCTAAACACGGCCAATATGTCTCATAATTTAAGAGTGAATTTAGAGACATATTATGCAACAAGGTGGAAACGTATACGTTTTAAAATTTGAGAATCATATTGACATAAGTGACATGTTCAGAGGAAATTTATATAATTTATTAAAAATATAATTTTCATTGATTGTTATTTTGATATTTTCTTTTAAGTTGTCTTATATTTTTTGAAACACATAGTCAACTTTTTAAAAATTTATATAAATGAACATTTAATTAGAATAAAATATGAGATTTTTTTTTTCAATTTTCCTTTGTAATATTGTAATTTTTTTAATTTTGTTTTGGCAATTTAAAAAAATAATATTCAATGACCTAAATTGACAAGACATGCACCGTAAGAAGCTCCTAACAATATGGGAAACGAAATACACGATAACATGGGTATCCTTTTTCTTTTTTTTTTTTTTTTTTTTATTTCGTAATAAAGGGGTAACAAAAGTTTGAATCTTGACCAAGTGCTAGTCGGACTTATAAATCTCAACGCTACTAGTGACGTCTTGTTTTTCTACATAAATTATGTATTAATGAATTTTGTCCAAAGTGGCATTATGTTTGATAGTTACTAATAACTAAATAAACTAAACAAATAAACCGACTTTAATGGGTATTTATCTAAGATAAAAAAAAAAAAAAAAATTGTTCCTGTAGTTTTTCCTCAAAATGTTTATGTGCAAATTGCTATCTTGTTAATCTTTATTACGTTCATCCCCTTTACCCATAACGATAACAATAATATGTTCTCTTCATATAATTAATGGAAAACTTTTGGTAAACCACTTTTGAGAATTTGATTACACTAGTTGGAGAACTAGCTCAAATCATATCATTGGACCCACCTCAGAAGACTTTTGCAAAGATGTTAATTTTGCATTGTATTCACGAAAAAATATGGGTCCCTATTCTTCGCTCCCAACCAACCAAGAATTAAGAGAAAGATTAATTTAAAAGTTTTTGATTAGTTTGACAAATTATATGGTTGATTGGCAACTTATAGGTAGTTGAAAGTGATATAGGGAAGCGTGAAACTGCTTTCATATTTTTTTTTTCCAATTAATTGGGAAAAAAAAAAAACAAATTGTGGTGCATTTCATAGACATTGCAACTACCTTGAGCACAGTAATAATTATAAAAAAAACAAATTAATTCAAGGACTTTCTCTAGTAATCCCTGTAAAAATAGACTATCAGTAATCTTTTTATTTTTAACCGTTAAATTTATATTAAAATTTGTCTATTCTATATATCTTTTTAATATCATATAATTTTAACTAAATCTAACTGTTAAAAACTAAAACTACTGATAAAAAAGACTACCAAAGAAACTCTCTATTTATTATTTTTAAAAGTATTAGTTCAAGAAGAATTATATACTATTTCAGCGAGAAGAGAGGGGGAAAAAAAATATATTCTCAAGAACGCATTATCCTTTGCATCTTTTTGTGTCTTTATGAATCTTATTAGTAGGGTTAGCAATTCGGATAGTGACTTAACGATACGATTTGAAACTCACATAAAATTAACGGGTTTGAGTTTATTATAAATGAGTTTGGGTCATAATCAGGTTGACACGTTTAATAAATAGGTTGAGCTAGAGTTGACCTCATAACACGAAGTGACATAAATTGACACGATTAACTATATGTGTTATCTATAATCTAATGATATGTGATATAATATGAAAGTGTATATGACATATTAAACACAAATAATGTGAATTTTAATATTTGTAGGTAAAATTCATTTATTTTTTAAATGAAAAGATAAATTGACTAATAAACATATTAAACATGTTTTGACCCTGTTAAATAAGTCATTATTATATTAATTATTTATTTAATATATTAATTTAAACAAATTATATAGATTGACATGATTAATACAATTAATAAATGAGTCGTATTTAGATTAATGTTTACTGACACAATTAATAAATTAATTGATCTGAACATGACCCACTGACACGAATTGCCACTCTTACTTATTACTCATTTTCTTGTTAACGTTTTGATTAATTCAATCATTGCCCTCAAAAAACGAAAAAAGGGTGGGTCACCTAAAATTTTTATCCTTCCTTTTCACTTGAAATTATTGTTCTTGTCAATACATAGAGTTGCTAATGTAATCTAATTTGCCTTCAATAATTGACTAATTCTTTATGAAATAATCCCCACAAGATCGTGCAATATACGTAAGCAGAAAGATGCAATGCATTATATTCCGATGTTTTAACCGACCAAATAGGTAAAAATTTATTTAATAGATATATGTTTTTGATGAAAAAAATAACTATATGTATTTCTAATGCATTTTTGTTAAAAGATTTACAATGTAGATTTTTTTATAATTACGATCATGCATAACATGCTATTAAAAAAATCTATTTGTTTTCATTTTTGAAGAAAAGGATTTTTTTTTTTTTAGAATTAAAATCTCCGCTTCTTACTCTATTCGAGAGAAATAAGAAAACAAGAAAACGACAAATACAAACGGAGTACAAACAACATTTATATGAGCACGTTTAATTTGTTGATTCGAGTTGAGATGTGACTTTATATGAAAACTTTTTACTGTAGTAAAAAAGTTAGATGTGACTTTTTCTGAGAGATTTTTACTGTAGTAAAACTCAAATTCTAAACTCGAATCGGTGAAATGAACATGACAATAGTAATTCATTTTAATGTGAGAGTTATTTACAATTATTATAGTGGAAAAAGTATAGGATGCGTTTGGGAACTCATTCTAAAATGATTTTATTTTTTGTATAAAAATAAAAATGAAAACTTTTTCAATTTTAGACAGAAATTATTTTTAAAAATGCGTTTAGTAGTTTTATTAAAAGATTGTTTCAATATAAAAATCCCATTAATGTCTTTTTCTCTTTCTCTCTACTTGAGAGAGGAGAAAATGAAAACAAAAAAAATGAAAAAAAGACTAAAAGTCATTTTTCATTTTTCTCTCATTTTAGACTAAACTAAAAAATTATTTTCATTTTTATTTTTTGTCTTTATTGTGCCAAACGCCGTTTTATAAGCGTTTTCATTTTTTCTCAAAAAACGTGAAAAACAAAAATGAGATCTATTCCAAATACGACCATAATATTCACTCTCTCAATCTCTTTATTTTTCTCTTTGAAAAAGAATTTCAATTCTAAAAGAAAGTACCTTATCTAACAACTAAATTATCTCAACACACATGGAGAGTAATTCGTGCGTTAAGTTTTAATCACCGTATCAATATTAAAACTATATAAAATCTAAATATAAAATCCCAATAAGAGAAAATGGAAAAAAAAAAAATTGAGTTTTAGACAAGAAGCCAAAAAAAATGTCAAAAAAGACTAAAATGAATAAATAAATAAATTTTTGGGTAAAGAGACAAGAATGAAAGAGCTAAAGTTTTAGGGCAAAAATGAAAATGAGAGTAAAAAAAAGACCAAAATGAAGAAATAAATAAGTTTTAGGGTAAAAAAAACCAAAACGAATAAAAATAAAATTTCAAGAAAAATGAAATTACAGGACAAAAATAAACAAGGGTAAAAAAATGACTAAAATGAAGAAATAAATGAGTTTTAGAGTAAAAAAAACAAAATGAAAAATAAAAGTTTCAGGGAAAAATAAAAAAAGAGTCAAAAAGGGGCCCAAATGAAGAAATAAATAAGTTTTGGGACAAAAAAACTGAAAAGAAAAATATATAAAATATTAGGAAAAAATAAAGAAAATGTAAAAAAAAAAAAAAAAAAAAAAAGACTAAAATGATAAAATGAAAAAGTTTTAAGGTAAAAAACAGAGGAAATGATGAAAATGAAGAAAATGAAAATTTAAGACAAAAATAAAAAAGGATAAAAACAAAATGAAATATTAATGCGTTATAGGATAAAAGAAATAATAATGAAAAAAGAAAATAAAATTTTAAGGCAAAAAAAAAAGGTGAAAAAGGACTAAATTGAAGAAATAAAAAAGTTTTAAGGTAAAAAAAGGGCTTGAAAAGAAGGGAGTAGGGGGAGGGAGGATTTTGACTAAAACGGTGCTGTTTTTGTCGAACATAAAAGAGACAAAACTCTTGGTAGCCCTTCCAATTAACCTTTTCCTTTATTACTTTTATTATCTTATTTTTTGTGATTTTTTTTTTACATGTTAACTTTTTTTTTTTTTTTAAAAATATATTCACTTTACTCTTATGAGAGTAATTTTTTTTGCATGTTGTTCTTATTTATTTTTTATTAGTTAAAATAATTTTCTTCAAATGTGTCTCTATTTAAATTTCTTTTTTTTTTTTATCAATTGTTATCTTTACACATATTTTTTTTAAATAAATTCAAAAATACTTAAATGGTTGTATAAAAATAAATTTCTCATTATTTAGTAAGCAATAAATCTTTCAAGTATCTTCAACACGGTAATATGTGCAGAAAATGTTATAACACTAGTATCTCATGAAAAAAGGGCATATTATACACATAATCCCCTTCAAAATTGGCTACAGCCTCCCTCCCTCGCCCTATGCCCTGGTCAAGCTTACAACAATGGTTGAATTGCAGTTGACAAAAGAAGTATATGATATAATTAGGGCCTGTTTTGTTTGGTTCAAATCACTGATTTTAAGTCTGAATTTAAACTTTGTACGAGAATTTATTAATGAAAAATTTTTTAGTTTAAATTTTTTGTAAGAAAAAATATTGTAGTTTGATAAAAACTAGCCAAGGTCGAGAGGAACTGTAGCCCCAAGTCTAGCTAGCTTCTTTAATGTCCTTTTAAAATTTATTATTTATGGTTGTATCAAAAATTAAGTGAGTGGCTCCTTAAAGGGGCCACAAACGATTAAAACAAACTAGTGTGTGTAGAATAACGAGATAGCGCGGTGCAGAGAAAAAAGTGAACTCTCTAAGTGAGGTGTCCAATGGGTTTGGCCTTAGATAAAAAAGAAACTAGTGAGTGAAGTACTTAACGGGTGTTAAGCACGAACGAATAAGAACAAGAAAGGGAAAGGGGAGAGGGTTCAGTTTGTCCTATTTTTTCTTATTTTGCCCCTCCTAAAATTTTTCATTTCTAAGTTTATGCTGAATTTTTAGAAGTTTTTATTTATACCCCTAAATTTGATATAAATTTTATTTGATTTTGCCTCTTTAAAAATTTCGTTTACGAGTGGACCAACTAATCTTTACATCTATCAAAAGCCATGGCACCTTAAATCCGTCTAATAAAAGAGAAGTTCGTGATCACCAAGTTACACACTGTATTACTGGGCCAGACCACCGATAGCGATGTGTTGTGGAGCACGTATGGGCCAACACACCAACAAGCCCAACATCAGAGAACCCCATGTGATGGTTGAAATGATTCCTCAGATAACAACAACGTTCAAAGATCATGTAATCCGACAACAACATCCACAGAAATTCACGAGAACGCTACCATTATCCGCCGAGATCCTTGACTTTCACATTTTCTCTGAAATTAAATGCTTTCTGAATTAGTTAGTCAGATATAAAATCATGTGAGTACTTTAGCTCATGAGTTCTAATTCATGATTTTAATTTTATTATAATATTTTTTTTTATAAAAAATTTAAATTTAAAAATTTCATGTCATTAATTCTCTCATAAAATTAAATACATAATTAAAATTACGGTACGAAATTTATATTGGTTAGTTCTTGTCTTAGATATATAGGTCTCGTTTACTTTGCAGATTCAAATTTTCAATTCGAGCTGAGATGTGATATTTTCTTAGAACTTTTTATTATAGCAGAAAAAATTAGATCTGACATTTTCTAAGAACTTTTTACTGTGAAAACTTAAAACTGAAAACTCAAATCGGTGAAATGAACGAGGTCTTAAATTTTATTAACAGTTAATTTAAACACCGGAAGGGAATCTTATAGTAGAAGGGGCAAAAGACTTTTTGGACTACACAACAAAATTCAGTGCCCCAAATATTGGCTTTAAGATATTTACTTACCGTTAATTTAGGATGAATTCTCATGTAAGATATTTACAGATAAGACATACATTATTACAAAAAATAAATACATTAAAAAAAATTAAAATATACACTTCCAATAGAAAGTGGATAAAAGTTTACTACATGAGAGTTCGTAAGATACTTGAGAATTGCCCTAATTTATCAACTATAAATAAATTACCGAGTGAGATTCACTTGTATCTAGAATACATCTATTTATTTTGTTTTATTTTTGTATTTTTTATTTTGGCATGAATGAATAGAATACATTCAGGTCTTGTTCACTTCATCCGATTCGAGTTTTCAATTTTAACTTTTTATAGTAAAAAATTCTCAGAAAATGTCAAATCTAACTTTTTCTACTACAATGAAAAACTCTCAAAAAATATCATATCTTAATTCAAATTAAAAATTTAAATTTACGAAATAAAGGAGGCCTCAATTAGTCACATGGTGTTATGGTACTTAGCAAGTGTGACATTCCTGCTACCTACAATAACACGTAGCCAAAAAAAAAAAATAAATAAATAAATAAATAAAATAAAGCTTTCATTTTCTTCCAATTACAATTCAAACCAAAACCAAAAACGAAATTGCCTAGAAAATTACAATTAATGACTCAGATGGACTTGAAAAAGACAACTTAGAGACATAACTTTCTTTTCTCTTTTAAAAAAAAAAAAAAAAAATTGTTTGGACATAACTTTCTAAGACCAATACCGCAAAGCTGCCATTGCCAGGTTACAACCCACCATTGTCTGCCACTGATTCATATCAATGCCCGCGTAGATGCACGTGGTGACTCATCATGTTCATGTGTCATGTGCGACCCATTATTTGAGACAACAAAACGCAAAAAATCATAAAAATTTGACCGGAAATTAGTTGTAGAATATATATATATATATATATATATATATAATGATAAGATAGCTTTTAATAAACTTGAAAAATATCTAACAAGTTAGAGTCATGTCAACGATCATTTGATAATTTATTAACACTACATGTGAAATGTGAAGAAATTTGTCTCATATTTTTGTTAATTAGCATTTAGAAAATTCAAAATTACATTAACCTAATCTATTTTAACGTGTCCATAAGATGCATAATTACAGACTTACAGCAGACAATAAAAATCGATCATTAAATAATAGATGAGAGAACCTTAGTAAGTCATCTTTCACCGCTTTATAGAGTATTTTTTGATACCCCACTCGTATGATTTTTCAGAGCACACAAGTTCTGGTGGTATATATATATATATATATATATATATATATATATATATATATTTTATATATAGCTTCATTAGCCCCACGCCTTCCCCTAGGAGGACTAGGAGAGTTGCATCTCAACCACATTGGGCCACAAGAGTACTGTGGCATTAATGTTTCTTGTGTTACACACACAAACAGAGACTTGAGTTCACAGTTATAATTTTATGGCTATTTTGGGCTTCTTTTTAATTTATGTCCCCAAATGAATGAGTAGATTGATATAGTTGGAAGAAAAATAAATAAAGCAGAATAGACTGAAACGTCTCCATCTCTATATATCTTAAGAAAAGGGTGATCATAATTTATGATTCATAAATAAAGGGAAAAAAAAAAAACTGCATCATGGGTGTTGTTAGTAAGTATGGTGTAAATATGACGAGTGGTCGCAATAAATATTGGACAAAAATTTGTTCAATGCCAACCTTTTCTTTTTCTCTTATCCCATCGCCATAATTAATATTTCAATGTTAACATTTTCTTTTGGCTATGTCAAACGATGAAAGTATACACATATATTTAGTGCTGGACTTTCGGGCGGCGGGCATGCCCGATGCCCGAATTTTTTTGGGCACGGCAGGCAGGCCCCCCTGCCGCCCGAAAATGCTTTTCCTCGGCTCGAGCTCGGGTAGCCCGAAAATGGTGTGCCCTTCGACTGCCCGCCGCCGTGGAGAAGCCTTCCATCGCCGTTCGCCGGATTTTTTTGAATTTTTCGGCAAATACCCGAAGCTGCCCGAACTGCCCGAATATTTGCCCGAATTGCCCAATTTTTTTTTTTTTTTTTTTTTTTTTGGTGACCGTTGCCCAAATTTTGGTGACCGTTGCCCGAATTTCGACCCGTGCCCAAAAAAAGCCCGAATTTTTAAATTCATCAAATTTGTAATTCGTCCCACAATGATTGCACTCTTTTTTCCTTACCAAGTTTTTATCCCAATTGAGTTTTTCTTGGTAAGGTTTTTCATGAGGCAATCATGAATTACAAATTTAAAAATCAATGAAGAAGTAATTTTTTTTTATATAGTTCGTTCGTGTCGTGTGTTCATTTCATATTTCAAATTGTAATATACACAACACATTGTAATTATATAAATACTTATTTCAACAACATAAAAATATATAAAAAAAAAAATTTCGGGTAGCCCGACCGGGCACGGGCAGGTATCAGCTGCCCGAAGCCCGTCCATGGGAATTTTCGGGCTCGGGTCGGGCATCCCAAATTTTCGGACAGATCGAGTTCGATCATCGGGCAAAAAATCAGACTTTTCGGTGGTCACGGACGGTCCGTCCAAAATTTCAGCACTACATATATTACATCAGAGTCATACAGTTTTTTTGAACGTCATAAATTAAGATATCCTATGATTAAGAATTGTGTCCCATTAATAACGTATTTTTTCATATAATATTAGAACATTATCCTTAGTTTTTAAACCTTAAAATTGGATAATTGAGACTACGACGTGTGTATTTTTATGCTTTCAATAATTAAAACTCAAACTCACATTATTTATTCTATTTATTTGTCAGAGAAAGCGCACTTGAATGATCTCATAAGTGGCCTTATTTATTGAGAGAATTTGTGTTATGATGAGGGAAAAAATTAGGATCCCACGTTGAATGGAAAACGCGTTGTTGTATATATACCAGCTATCAAAGAAAAAAACTGTCTGTTCTGTTGGAAAACTCACAAAGAAAAAGAAAAAGAAGGGACAAAAGCAATAACAAAAGTGGGAAAAAAAAAAAAAAAAAAGAAAAGGAACCGAGTGGATTAGTAATGCCTTTCTTATAACGTATTGGAAAGCTCACAAAAAAAAAAAAAAAAAAGACAAAAGCAATAACAAAGTTGAAAGCGTAAAAAATGTTGACAAATATGGTAGTAAAATAAAAAATTGAGTAAAAATAAAGATAATATAGATACAAAATATTTTAAGTGAAAAATTCTTAAAGAAGACGGGATAAAAATTACAGGATGATTGTAAAAGGATTTTATTATGAAAAATTAAAATTACAACCTTCTCTTTAAATTATACGGAGAGAATAATAAGAACTCTCTCATGTAAATAGGAGAAACGCCTTACAAAAAAAAAAGAAACTGGAAAAACTACATTTCTCTCACACTATGAGAACTCTCTTTGATGAAGGGTGAGAATAGGATGCAAAATTGAGAAAGGAATGAGCTCTATTTATAGCTGAGTTCTCCATGAGAAAACCGTATGAGCCAGTTGTAAATAACTAGCTCTTCCCTTAAATGTCAGCATCGATTTGGTGCTGACTTCCCCTTTCTCTCTCCCTTTTTTTTTCTTCTTTCCTTCAAAAGTTGTAGCTGTCTTTGGCTTATTAGGCAACGCTTACATCCTCACACTTGGAGATTTGATTGAAAATCAATCATGTTTCCACACGATCCTTTCTACCTTATCATTGTCACGCTGTTTACGTTTCTGCTAGGCCACACGAGAATCTAACTATTTGAACTTGTCAGAATTTAGTGGCTTTGTCAGCGCATCTGCTAGGTTCTCTTTTGTGTGAATCCTTTGCATATCCACACTTCCTTCTTCCACTACTTCACGAACAAAGTGAAATTGAACTCTTATGTTCTTCGTCTTGAAATGAAATGCTGGATTCCTTGCCATGTGCAAGGCGCTCCAACTATCACAAAACAAAAGAATCTTCTCTTCATTGTGCCTGAGCTCCTCCAATAACCTTTTAATCAAAATTACTTCCTTGCAAGCTTGTGTAGTCGACATGTATTCTGCTTTTGTTGTAGATAACGCTACAACTAACTGCAGTTTCGAAACTCAACTTAAAGCTTCTCCTACAAGTGTGAACACATAGCTTACGGTGGATTTTCTTTTATCTGAATCGTCTGCAAAATTTGAATCCATATAGCCCATGACAATCAACTCCAAACACATAGTAGGAGAAGAGATTAAAAAACAATTAAATATATGCATAATTTTTGATGAGACGCATTTAAAAATTAAACTTTAAAAAATAGATGTATCAAAACGTGTTTTTGTCATAATATGTTTATGTCGAATGTTGTATGTTCATAAATAAAATTAAACATGCAAAAAGAAAGATTTTGATCTAGACAAATCAAATAAAAAATTAATTAAGTTGTACATAGGGGGAAAAAAGATGTTTACGTAAGTGTATATTTGAGCAACATTATTTCATTAGTATCTATTTTTTAAAAATATATATAATATTTAAGAACAAATTACATAGAAAACTAATTATGGTATACATGTAAGAAAGAGAAAAATGTTTGTTTTAAGGATATGTTCGAGGAAAAATATTTCAGTAGAGTAAAAGCGAAAAAAAAAATAGTGAAATACATGTAAACCGAAAATATATAAAGGATTGTGAAAAAACTACTTGAGTAATAACATATTTGTAAAAAAATATTTTGACTGAAAAATTAGAGATGAGAAAAATAAGACACTCTTTATTTTACTAATTCAAGTTTTTAATTTTAATTTTACTATAGTAAAAAGTTCTCACAAAAGTCACATTTAATTTTTTTTATTACAGTGAAAAACTCTCACATAAAATCACATTTTAACTCAAATTAAAAACTCAAATCCGTAAACTAAATGAGACATAAATTAACAAAGTGGAGTTAAAAATATATGTGAAAAGCAAAAAAAAAAAAAAAAAAAAAAAAAAAAAAAAAAAGGAGAGCGAAACGCTGATCACACGTCAACCCAACGTGCATACATTTTCACGCTTTTAATATAGGTTGATTATTATTGATCGTGTCACGAGCTCGCAAGTTTTCAAAACAAATGTTGTGCGCGATATAGTAGATCTAGTGGAGTTTTAATGTTAGGATATATATATATATATATATATATATATATATATACATACACACATATTTGAATATCCAATTCGCAATCCCCTTTTTAATAAATTCCATTTCATCCAAACCTTGTGGTGCTGCTAGACCAGCCAAGCGGTGTTGGGCAATGTTAGGATATTTATGACAGTACTATGTAATTGATTTTAAAATGTATTTTCTTGTAGAAATTGAAATTAATGTGTATATATATATATATATATATATCATGCTGGTTGTTAATATTTCAAACTAAAACGACGAAAGAAATTGGAAAGAAAAGGACGCACAGGAATTACTCGGGAAGGTTCTTCATAACGAAGCCAACCACTTGAAGAAGATCATTATTAACATATAATATATGATGTTTGTTGTCTTCTATTCTTTGATTGATGGATTATTACAACTAACTAGATATCTTCTACACCTGACGAGTAGTTAAATCATCAATTATAAGGTTCAAATGTTTGCCAACACCCAACAAAAGGGCAAGAAACTTTATTTAAAACAAAAATGTTTGGATTGTTTTTTAATGAAAAAAATGTTTGAATCGCTAAATACGTACATCATCCTTTCGTTACTTCTTTAAACAGAAATACCTCTCTCTTCTCTTTACTTCTTTACTTCTCTATCTATTATCTTCGTAAACAGCAATCGAAATCGCTAAATACGTACATCATCCTTTTGTTACTAGACTAGATAAATATAGCTCTTCAAATATATGTAACTATAATGTAAGAGGATATTAATTTGTAGGATATTTTGTTATGTTTGTTCGAGATACACTTTTTAAACAATGACTATCAATTGAAGCAAAGCCTCGTTCACTTCACTGATTCGAGTTTAGAATTTAAGTTTTACTACAGTCAAAAGTTCTCAAAAATAGTCACATCTAATTTTTTTACTATAGTAAAAAACTCTCATATAAAATCACATCTAAACTCAAATTACAAACTCAAATCAACGAAATGAACGGACCCTTAAAATAGTCTAAATACGAGAGTTTGCATAAAAAGGAAAAAGACAGATAACTATAGAGAAAGAGGAGTAAAAAGCCCTCTCTCTCTCTCTCTACTTAAAAAATTGTTGTAAAATACATTTTTGTTTTCATGTTAGTTGGGTAGGGTCATATAGATATTATTAATATTTAGTCGGGTAGCTGATTTCCACGTCTATTTCTCACAACCCACTTAGTTTATTTAGAGAGAACCAATGGAATACCTTATTTCTTTTAAAGGCCCAAGCAGTAGGCCCAAAACCCAATAGTACACCACAATAAAAAATAAATAATTTACTATTAAGAGTGCATTACTTTAGAATTTTATTCTTTATTTTTGATAAAGACTCTCTTATTAGTATAATTATTTAACTAAAAAAATTATGAATTAAAAATAAAAAATAAAAAATAAAAATTATGACTCATGCATTATTTACTTTCAAGGGGTGTGTTAAAATTACCCTTTCTCTAGACATACAGAGGGGAAAATTCAATTTTCCACCAGGTCACTCGTATCGTTCATCTCAATAGCAGTATATCCTCAATTGGAATCATCAGTACTACGTTTTATATATTCTAATGATCATTAATCAAGGGTGGTCAAACATAAAATCCTTAAAAACTTTTTATGTTTTCTTTTAGTTACCCTTGTATATATGAGATACAAAAAATCGTTTCAAATTTGAAATCTACTTCATTTCTTTCCCCATTAGTTGGTTAGATTAGAAAAAAAAAAAAAAAAACCGTTTAGTTTACTGATTCGAGTTTTTAATTTGAATTGAGATGTTATTTTATGTGATAATTTTTTACTGTAGTAAAAAAGTTAAATATGAATGTTTTTTAAAACTTTTTATTGTAATAAAACTCAAATTCTAAATTTAAATCGGTAAAATGAACGACACCTAAACTATATACTATATGTACATATATGAATCCAAATATTCTTTCTCATTCTTTCGGATCTTTCCCTATTCCTCTTTTTCTGATATATTAATTCTCAAATGCTTTTTGGTGTAAAGTACTTGCGTCATATCGGAGGTGTGCAGGTTAATTTCATAACAGATCTAATGCTTGATCGGCATGGTCTTTGATGGCCCCAAAACCATTAACAAGAAAGAGCATGAGAGAAGTAAACGGAAAAGAGACGGGAGGAGATGGTGAAAAATATAATGGCTTGATTGAATTTTAGTACGTGCGTACAATTAAGTGTTTTCAGATTGTTTATTATGACTAAATTTAAAAACTTAATCATTTGATCAATCTAATTCGGGAGGATATAGATCATATGTTTAATTAGTGTCTTAACTTGTGTGTAATTAATAATATCATGTTACGTTATTCTATAATAAATATAAAATAATTAAAAAGTAATTTAAATTTTTTTATCCGTTTAATATGATATGATTCGTTAAATACTAATTAAGTTGTCAAAATGAGAGAGAAGATCTAGAAGCAATTCAAATCTGAATGGCTCTTCTTTTTTTTTTTTTTTTTTTTTTTTTTTTTTTTTTTTTTTTTTTGATATTCAAAAAGTTCTGTAAGAAAAAACAGAGTGTAAGGGACCAGCTTTATGATAATGTCCCGTTTATCATCTAATCTAATGAAATTTATTCATGTTGCGGACAGCAATATGGCATTCACCAACGCGACTGACCAGAAATGAAACAAACTAAAATAATAAGAGGAAAGTACATGGTTTTGTTATAAATTTTGTACGGAGATTTATTATTTGGGAATGTCTCTCGTGCAACTAACGTTTTATCATTACAGAGTGCGTTTTATCACTGCATGAATAATAATGGACTCAGGCGTACAATATCTAAATTTTAAGTGGTAAATTTGTATTTAATTGTTGTATTTGTATCATGATTTGAATTAAAGTTCGTAGTTTGTTACAGTATTTTTTCTTACAAAAAATACACATAAATAAAAAATAATTCTGAATCCATGAACCAAACGTCTACTAAATAAAATGTATGACGTGGAAAGAATCAATAACACGAAGCAAAGACTAAAGTTGAAAAGCCACATGTTAAATGTCTTTTTTTTTAGTCAAAGTTTATAAATTAAAATTCTATTTTTCTAATAACTAAGAATAATTATAAGAAGAAAAACAAAAAGAAATCCCAATAATATTCAGATCTTTGAACTACTTTTCCTTCTTCGTTGTTGAATTTCAAAATCCTAAAATCAAACGAGGCATTTCCATGGACGCTCATTACATTGCGCGAACTTGAAGATGCATACAAACTTTCAAGATTTGGGTTTTGGCAGATTTGAAGAGCTACCGAACGTGCTGCAGGCGGCAGTGTCCTCAGTGATATCATGCCCTTTGGCAAGATTCGTTGAAGATCGATATTGACCTGCATATGGTGATTTGGCGAAGTCAAAATCAACACTGATATTTGAGATCTACTCACTCGATCTAAGAGAAATCAGTGAGATCTGAGGTTCTAGTTCGGTTGAGTCAACGGAGTTTGCGACTAAGTTCTTTGTCGAACGTGAAGAAGAACAAAACACAAGATTTAAGCCATGCTCATTTCATAAATTCGAGTTTAAAATTCATGTTTTACTACAATAAAAAATTTTCAGAAACAATTATATATAACTTTTTTATTAAAATAAAAAATTCTTACATAAAATTATATTTTAACTCGAAATAAAAACTTAAATAAGCAAACTAGAGAAATCCTTAAGATACCATTTATGAGATAGTCAAGATTTGAGTTCTTTATATTCCAACATCATAAACCTAACTACCATCTTGATTTTTTTTAATAACTGATTTTCATTTTTTTTCCCTAATATTTCTATAGAAGTAGAACAAAGCCATAGTAGATGCTAGAGCCTAGAGGGAAGCGAAAGGGGACAACAATTTCAAAGAAGGAAAATCCCTTCTTCTTTTATATCTGACATCTGCTTATCAGTGGGGCCCATTTATGTCCACACGTGGTTTGCACGATTTCCACCTATGCTTTCGCGTCATCCTCACTCTTCTGATCTCGTACATGCATATGTAGACTAATAGGTTTATAATTCCCTACGTCCTAACCTTCGGTCTTCAAGATTTAAATCCTACGGCTTTCCAAAGCGAAACTTACTAGTCCCAAAACGCTGGATGCAGAGAGAAACTTTCTTATTATTTATATCATTTTAAATAATTTGATATTATTATAGTCTTTTATTTTATTTTTTATTAATTAAATATTAATTATTTATTTTTAAACTGAGCGACGTAAATAATATTTTTTACTATCTTAAGTGGTACTTTTGATTTTTCCCAAACAATAATAGAAAAATAAAATCAAAGGAGTGTGAGAAGGATGTTTTTTTTTTCTTTGTTTAAAGATATTAATCGCCTCTTGTTATATTAGGTCAACTAAAACTATGTGTCACGTTTATGACATACACATATTGTATTCACAACGTGTCATGTTCGTACTCATGTCACGCCTGACACAACAAGTTTATTGGGTTCTCAAGTTCTCTTTCATATATGTTTTTTGAATAATGAAATTTTCATTTCATTATGACACAATTGAACTTAAATGAAAAGAAAAAAATTATTCAAAGAAAAGTGAAATGAATGGATGTGTTCCTCATCTATATTCATTTTAAACATTACAAATTCTATCAAATGTTAATATGCAAGTAAATAATCAACTATATTCTAAATCTAAAAATTGTGCTTATCATGGTATTAGCCTATCATGTTCAAAGGATTGTGTCATGGTTAAATTGTGTTGGTGTCATGCTGTGTTTCACAGTTTAGAATTTTTACAGAATACGATCGTCCATCTAAAAATTACGCCTTCAGTGCCGAGACGAGACTCCATCAAGTTAAGACCATCCTTCTTCACAATTAAGCCTTTATGTTGTAGCTTGCACCCTTGTGTGCGTCCTGATTCATGATGAGAACGGGTGTGACAACCATTAATCCTTTGAGGAAAAAGGGCCAAGACATGATAAATTGTGTAATTCCACATCGTCTGGAGAAGGTCATAGACTCATAGGTGATTGTTTATAAGGAAAAATACCACCTTTCAATAACGTGAGGACTTTAGAGGGAAAGTCTAAGAGTAAAACCGTGCAGATTTAAACTCAAAGCAAAAAATATCATACCAACTAAAAGTGTGAGTTGTTACAACTACTCTCATTGTTTTTCTCACACTGACATTGTTTATGAGACATATTTGACTTACGTGAATCGTGATTGTCATGTGGCCGCCTTCCCTAATAACTTTCGCTTGTGATGCATCTCACTTAGCACATTGTGTGCTAAAAGTGGTGGAGAGTATTATAATAAAATATCAACTTAATGGCGTAAATTTAACATTTATATCACTTAATTCATCAATCATATTAGTATTTTTTTTCTTCTTAATAAAGATGAACATATATCTACGGAGTATTATAGTAATATATCAAAATCAAAGCAGAAAATATCGTACCAATTGAAGGTGCGAGTTGTTATAATTACTCTCATTATCTTTCTAACACTGACATTGTTTATGAGACATCTTTGACTTATGAAGACACATGAATCGTGATTGTCATGTGGCCACCTTCCCCAATAACTTTGGCTTGTAATGCAGCTCACTTAGCACATTGTGTGCTAAAGTGGTGGAGAGTATTATAATAAAATATCAACTTAATGGCGTAAATTGAACATTTATATCACTTAATTCATCAATCATATTAGAACATTTTTTTCTTCTTAATAAAGACGAGCATATATCTATGGAGTATTATAGTAATATATCAAAATCAAAGCAGAAAATATCGTACCAATTGAAGGTGCGAGTTGTTATAACTACTCTCATTGTTTTTCTCACACTAACATTGTTTATAAGACATCTTTGACTTATGAAGACACATGAATCGTGATTGTCATGTGGCCGCCTTCCCCAATAACTTTGGCTTGTGATGCAACTCACTTAGCACATTGTGTGCTAAAAGTGGTGGAGAATATTATAATAAAATATCAACTTAATAGCGTAAATTTAACATTTATATCACTTAATTCATCAATCATATTAGTATAATTTTTTTTTCTTCTTAATAAAGATGAACATATATATCTACAAAGTATTATAATAATATATCAAAATCAAGATAGCAAGAGACTAGAAACTTAAATGTAAAGCTATTAGATTTTAACGATGCACCGTATTTTCTCAACGAGGAACCAAGGCCATAGACATCTCTATGTTCATACTTTCTATAACATATTTAGGTACATCTCACGAAATTTCTTCCATGGAAGTCGCCCAAGTGGTCCTGAGTTTGGAACTTAATATATATATATATTTCAGAGCCTTATAATTTCCCGGAATCTAGATGCACGTTTGGTGATGAGGCAGGAACTACCAATGAGATGAGAACATAGTCAGAGCTGCGTAATAGATGCGATAATGGCCGATATACAAGTAACTCCATTGGCGTTTTACTTTAAATATATAATTTAGTTCTCAACTCTGATTTTCCACTCATTGACAGCTTTTTTTTCCTTTTTTTTTTTTTGGGCCATTTATGCGTCAATGCCTATTCCATAAGTCTTGATAAAATCTATTACATTGATCACGTGTGGTCCATACGTACACATGACATTGGTTTACGAAATTGAGCAAGAAAAAAATACTCGAAAGAGTCAATATCGTTGGCTTCTTTTTTTTTTTTTTTTTTTGGTAGACTTTGTTGCCCAATCTATGAATTGGATTTAGGTGTCATGTTTCTAATAAGAAATTAGTGCTTATACCACACATTTTGCCTTTTGTTCCACAATGTTGAGGGACTCTGTGGCTGACGAGAGTCTGCCAAAAAGAGAACCTTTAAATATACAAAGATTTTTCCTTCTGCCAAATTCATTGGTGGTGGCATGTGCTAACACCTAGCTCCTAAATCCTAATATTGCGCAGTAGGTGTTTCTTGGGTGCGTCATATATTTGGAGAATCTTGCTAACATAACTGCCGCTTATCCTAACAATAACTGTGTAATATAGGTTAGTTTCACTATGAAACCTACATTTATCATATACTAACGGTTCATTCCGGGACATCCGATAAAATTAGAACGATACATGGACTATTAGTAAAAAAATAACTATTTATAACTATTCTCCACTTACATTATTTATATGATAAATATGAATAGAATTATCATATGACTAGATTAATATGATGATATTATGTATTGTTTTTTTAATTTAAACACTAAAAGAGTATTTTTAGATAATAGTAAGAAAGCATATGAGTTGTTAAAACTTTTTGTTCATTCAAATTTTAACGGTAATGATTAATTTGTCACAAACATTGTTTGGTTTATAACACCTCTGGTTTTGTAATGTGTAAAACTCCGCATTACAATATAATATACAATACGAAATGTTAAAATTAGCCGATAGATGCCAGCATAATTAAGCACTTTATAAATTCAAATATTTTCTTATTTTTACTTGTCGACTTTAATATTGCCCGAACACTACACAAGTGTGACGCATCGTATGATGAATTTTGAAACCATAACTACCTTGTCAGTTTGTTGAAGCAATTTAGATTGGGCATATATACTTTTTAAATTTCTAAGATGCAACGACATACATAATTCATTGGTTGCAACACAGAATTGAAATTCAACTGATGGTGGTGGAACAAAGGCGAAATGTGACTTATTAGGGCTCTGTCTTTTATCATGCTGAATTGATTCTTATTCTTCTCTGTAATAATACTTTTATTGACACAAATAAAAAAATATATACGTGATTTTAAATTTTTTGTATGTTAATTGATGCAAGTAAAAGCGGTTTTATATATTTTCTTTACACTTATGGTCTCAATAAATTATCAAAATATTGGCGGACTTAAAACTTGAAGACATCATGGATCTCTTTTTTATATTCAACAAAAAGGAAATTGCAAGTGTCCACCGGATCCCTCTTTTAATTATTTTCACGCACACTCATCACTTGGGGCGGCCAGGACTGGTACACTTTTTCGATGTGGCATCACATATTTAGTACACACTCAATTACCAACTAAGACTGTCTGATATGTAAATCCAATTTTTTTGCAAAATTTTCCTCAACACATGCCAATGGTGTGTGTGGATAATCTGACGGGCTCTATTAAATCCCACCACTTTCGTGGGGTCTGACTCTGTTCCCACTTTATCATGATCAACTTTAAAACAAACACTAGAAATTAATTCCCATGGCAACCCCACAAAACCTATGCACATTTGTTTGTTCCATATTATGCTCCCTTTGCTATTAATTTTTACACCGTCCTTGCAGGCTATATTGCAATGTATATGTATATATCCCACCATAATACCAATATTTGCATTTGTTTTTTCTTGGCTTCTGACGCCACCCCCACCCAATGTCAGTTACTACTTAAGGACGAGTTATGGTCTTCTTGCTTCGCACATTTTCTCGAGTTTCTGAGCTTGTTTTTCCTCCAAAGACGCCATTAGTATTGCATTACTACTTACTAGGCACTATACATGAGCCAAAGTTATATACTTTGACCTTGCTCATTTCACAACTTTCACAAAAAGTCACATTTAATTTTTTTCGTTACAGTTAAAAGCTCTTATATAAAGTCACATATCAACTCAAATTAAAAACTCGAATCAGCGAACTGAACGAGACCGATTCATATATATAGCTGCTCTTCCTAAAGGCTGCGTGGCTCACATTGAGTACTCCAGTGCAATTATGGTACGTTAATTAACTTGTGTATTCTATGCAGTAACGTATTATCTTATTTTATATAGAAAAATGTTAACGATACTCTTTCTGCTACTCTCTGTGTTTACTATTTAACACGTGCCTCCATTTGACTAGCAGTACATATGAATATAATTATTGCTTTGTGTGCTGCAAGTCATGTGATATACTTTTCGCATTTAGAATGCCGAAAGTCCCTAGCTAAACACAAACTAGTTAGCACAAAAATGAATTATCCCTCATTCTCAATCATGATGCGTACCTGCCGACTAGTATATTGCATTTATATATTTAGGAGATATATAATATATATTGTTGGTTTAACTAATTTCGTGGAAATTTGGAACTCATTGACTCAAACTACAATATAGTGGATCGGTTAGGTGAAATCTTGGAGTAAGAGTCAGCTAAGTTAAACATACTTTTCAAAAGTCAAATATCGTCCCGAATAACAAAATATTTGTGGGTTGTCTGATAGTAGAAGCAATGTATCATCCGACAAACCACATGTACAATTTCATTGGTTCACGCACAAGATCTCTCTTGACTAATGAGTTTGACACAAACAATATCACAGTAATGTCCACCAAGTTTCCTCATAATTTCCTTCTTCATTAACACACACACACACACACACATCATATATATGTCCCGCATATATATATCTTTATTATATATTTTATGTGAGTAAAAAGTTAGATGTGATTGTTTGTGAGAGCTTTTCTTAGAATCATTGGGGAAGGAAAAAAAAAAGAGCATTCCTTTCTGGTTAGAGCCAAAAGGCGTTTGGTTAGATTAGGGAGAGCGAGAGAGAGAGAGAGATTAAACGTACGACACCCAATTGGGAGGATAACATAACTTTGCGGTTCATATTATTATTCTTCTACTTTCTTTTGAAGAACTGCCAAAAGACCAAAGATCAGGTTATCTAAATTAATATTTTATTCTCAATGGACTTATATTATCTTGTTATGAGGTTCTATTGGTCTTTATTCTAACCTTTTTTTTTTTTTTTTTTTTTTTTTTTTTTTTTTTTTTAACTTTCATTGTTTTGCTTTACCTTATATGCCTTGTTATATATTGGTTTTCTTGGCATCTTATCCACAATTTCCATTTTCCAAGCTGACATGGATATGACCACAATCCACAAGCACCTCTCTCCTCTTTTTACACCATTTAAAAGAATAAAACAAAATATTTTATTATTTTTTATTATTTTTTATTATTTTATTTTTTATTTTATAAATGAAAACTGCTTTCATTCCACGCCAACTGCCTGGCTAGAAATTAAAGTATGTCGTCAACTTTATACTCTTATTTACTTATTTATTTATTTATTTATTTTTGTGTTGTATAGTCAACTTTAACCTTTTTGATGCCTTTAACATATTTAGACACGAAAAATTCCCTCTCCAAACAAGCCATTCCTTTAAATCTTTCTTAAGAAGAGCACACAAATTACAAAGAAATTCTACTTATATATGATAGGATGTTAACACTGCCAAAAAGATACTAAATTATTTTTTGAGTTTCTGCAATTGCTAGGTCCTATGATTAGAGCAATGGTTCAAAGGGTACGTGAGGTGATGATATTCTTGTTCTTGGCCTTGATCTCGAAAGCGAGTGGCGGCGGCGGAGGTGGAAAGGCACCGAACATTTGGCGGAGGGAGATAGTTCCGCCAGCGCAGCACCAGGCGGCGGAGAACGCGGCTTACTGCCTGAGCTGGCGGCTGGGGGTGGAGGCCAACAACGTGAGGGCGTGGCGGACAGTGCCTGTTCAGTGCCTCCGCTACGTCGAGACGTACATGATCGGCGGGCAGTACGAGAGGGACGTGGGGCTGATCCTGGATCAGATCACGAGTTACGCCAATGAGATTGTCCTCTCCGATGATGGTTTGGATGGTTGGATTTTTGACGTTGACGATACTTGCATTTCCAATGTTTTTTACTACAGGGGAAAGAGATATGGGTAAGTCATCAGATCAAATCTATATAGTAGCCTTAATTTAATTATAGCGTGGTGATACAAAATTGATATAATGACGGTATTAAATTATATAATTTAAATTTTACGTCCTACTTAATTAGCTCCACCTATATATAGCTAGCTTGACAAATTTATTATTTTGATATTTTCTTCTCATTTACAATCTGACACTTGATTTAATAACAAGGCCAAAAAAATATGCCTTCTTGTCAGTAAATAATATTAAATTTTTAGAGTTAAACTATTAAAAAATTCTTTGGTAGGGTGTAAATTAACAATTCATATTCGTAATATGTAGTTATGAACCATTATATTTTGATTAAATATTTTCTAAATTTATATTTTGTTAATACAGTGTGGGGCATATGGTTCCAATTTTATGAAAAATTAAAACTATTTTGATTACATACACACACTCATGAGTCTAACCTCCTGAGCTAGTCTCAAGTTGTTAGATTTACATTTTAATCCTCACAAGTGAGCTAATGTTAAAGAGCATGCAATAATACAAAGATATCCCCTATGATAAAATTTCTTAAGTTATTTTCCTTTTTTGTTTTAATATTTAAGAATGAAAAATATTTTTCAAAAAGAAAAATGATCCCATTTTTTTAACGACACATTTATGAAATCAACTTTATAAAGACATCATTCACGCTCTTTATCACGACTAACTTTTAACTTTTGACAAAGTAGAAGAGGTAAGGAATCTTTCTAAAATGATCAGAAAAAATAAACTACTTGTAGTTTTTTATTTTTAGTTGTTAAGTTTATATCTGAATATATTTTACATATTTTTTTTTTTTTTTGATGTTATTTTAACTAGATCAAACAACCAAAAAACTGACTCTATCAGTTGGCAGGCCCTCTGCCAGAGAAAATATATTTTTTTACTAATTTGCGGTCAATATGTGTAGGTGCGACCCGTATGATCCATCAGGATTCAAGGCATGGGCAATGATAGGAGGGTGTCCGGCTGTTCCTGGTATGCTTGGATTGTTCAACAAATTGGTGGAAATGGGATTTAAAATATTTCTTGTCACAGGCAGAGATGAAGAGACTCTTGGCCAACCCACTATTGATAACTTGCACAACCAGGGATTTCAGGATTATGAACGCCTCATTATGAGGTAAAATTTTATTTTTATACTCTTAAATCATTTTCCACTACTGTGGGTTTAATTTTGTCTCCTATTTTTTCCACACAAAAAAAGGTTCATTTTCACATAGTTTGTTGCTAAAGTTCTGCTTTGCTATAATTAATCCGGTGACTTGATTCACTAAACTTTATACTGTTTCTTTTTCTTCCTTTTTTCCCCTTGGTAAAAACAATAATGTTGTCCTTAGGTTTGTTGAACCAACAAAAGAAATAAGCACTTGCATTTTGGTGGTATAAAATCTCATTTTAGTGCTAAAAGATTCACAATACTGTTTAACCTTGGTATCTCCATTAGTCATTTTAAACATTTCCCTCAATATTTGAGGGTAAAATAATCAGCGCTGCCCTTAAAGTTCAATAAAAAAAAAAAAAAATAAAAAAAACTTATTCCTTTTCTGTTAGAAATTTAATGTAAAAAGAAATTATCAAACAACTTTATCATTCTTCATTTTGAAAATAAAAGTAAAAGATTTTATTTAATTTAATTTTTTTAAGACAATTAATTAAGCTCATGTATCTACTCCAGTGGATATATAAAAGGAACAATAATTTATTGGAGAGACATGTTATAAGACAAATCAAAACTATAATTCTCTTTTCAAAAAGACTAAAGACAACAAGATGAGCTTTAATTAGTTGGTTAGAATCTTAAACATTCTCAAGTATGTTATTAGTTAGTGGGTTGACAAAGTGCAAAGATTCGCCTACGCCAGCCAAACTCGTGTAAATCAATATAATTACATTTGTCCAAGTCAACATCCATGCAAGAGAAAACTCAACATCCGGTTATTCATCCGTACTATATATATATATATATATATATATTTAGGTTTAATGTTCTAGAAAATAGTCTATTCATTTATCAATTATCGAAAAATGGTGTTCCTATAATTTGAGTGTCTATTCATTTACTATTTTTACTTGTGAAATCGCTCCAGCAATTTTGGTACAACTACAATACTAGATATAACTCATTTGTTATAAACTGTTGGATGATGAGAAAAAAAAAAAAATTGAAATTGTTGAAAAAAGTCAGCTGAAAATTAATACTTTGAGGAAAAATGATCGTCTTTAAGTCTCACTGAGATTCAATAAAGGTGGGTTGTACTGTAGCATACTCAAAAGATTTTGATTTTGATTGCTGGTAAGCCCCATAATATTCTTTTACACAGCCTTAACCACCAATTGCTAGCTATGGTACTCATTGTCTTATAATGTCTAGCTTCAGTGCTTACTTAATAATTACTACAATGAATTTGATAGAGCTACAAAAATAATTTAATAAAATTCATATAGAAGAGAGGTGCTACGTGTACCACCATGTGTGGTAGCTAATACAAAGTTGTTATTGTCGGGTCGTCTGGAATTCAACTCTAGTAAAGTGCAATTTTTTGTTTTTTTGTTTTTTTGTTTTTTGTTTTTTTTTGCCAACTAATGTTAGTTCAATAGTAGTTACCCTTCGTTGGCATTGAATTTTTACCTCATTTTTTTTTTCCCTTAGAGAATTTTATGGTGAGATGTAGACGAATAACTTATTGATAGGATATAATTTTTAACTGTTAGATTTTCATTTAAGTTTTGCCAAGTCATTATATTTCGTCTAGTTTAATGCTATATTTTTTCATATATTTTGTGTTACAAATATGATATCTATCATAAAATGCTCTTTTCTTTAATGAAAACAAAAAGAAAATTTATTTAGTAAGACAACCCTACTAGTAGTACTATCGTTAAATCTGATAAAAATCATATCAGATTAAAAAAATATATAGAGATAATTTTTAATATAAATTTAACGGCTAAAAAGAGACACTATTGGTTATTCATTTTTTGTAGTCAAGCAACATAAGTTCAAAAAAAAAAAAAAAAAAAGAAATTTCGTGTATTATATTTGGCTAAAGCGCTTACCAGTTAGTTGAAGATCTTTTTTTTTTTTTTTTTAGACTTGTAGAATAAAATTTTGTAAACAACTATTTAGTCAGACATTCAACATGGCATCTAGGTTAACTCAACTGAATTAATATTTCGCCGAAATTTTTGTAAATTTTGAGGGATAATGATGCTTTTTCTTTTTCTTTTTTGTTACCATTCATTAGAACATGAACCTAATATTCAAGACATCGAAAACAACTCACACATTCACTAAACACTAATTTAAATAGCCTCAATCGGCCGTGATGATGCCTTAATCGACACTGGGTTTTCAACCTTATCTATGATTTATAATTGGTGATCAGCCTAGCTAATTTAAATATAAACAGAGATTACATGATCTTAATAATTTTGTAATAATCCAACAGGACCGCAGCTTACAAAGGGCAGAGCGCAGTGACATACAAGTCTAAAATTCGGGAGCAATTGATGAGACAAGGTTACAGAATATGGGGCAACGTTGGAGACCAATGGAGTGATCTCCAAGGGGAATGTTTGGGCAACCGCACTTTCAAGCTTCCCAATCCCATGTACTTTGTTCCTTAATAATTAACTAGCTACTTTTTTTTTTTTTTTTTTTTTTTCTATTTGCAAATTGTGATGCCAAGAAGCTAAAAAATTGCCCTCTCCAAGTATACATAGGGCTCTAGTTACTACTACAAGTCTAATATCACAAATACCTAAGGCTCTTTCTTTTTTTCTTTTTTTTTTTTTTCCCCCTTTTGATCTTCGGCAATTTCTTTTGTAATATCGCAACGAAATTAAAGAATAAAGTACATATTCTCTCAAGGGAACTACTATTATTCAGCCAAAAAAAAAAAAAAAAAAAAAAACCCTTTTGTTATAAAGAATTTAGTTGGGTCGCTTTATGGACCATGGTATTACATTTTCTTAATACGTATAAAAAGAAATATAGCAAATATGTCATGCGAGACTAATATATTTCTTCCAAAATATAGAAAAATGTACCTCGGCAACGCATTTGTGAGCATTCCTCTTCATCAACACTAGAGTCTCTATTTTGAGATCCCAAATGCATATAATAGTGCAACGACCAAAGCTTGGAGTATTTATGCAACATCCCCTAACCAACTCAACTTTCTACTAAACTCGGTTAGGAGAGCATCACTAAAACTGTACACTTCAAACATCTCACATTGGCGGAAATCTTAGTGAAATTAACATAATTGTATGCTAAAAGCTTGGCATAAATATTTTCAAAAGAGTATAAAAAGAGTATTTCATCATAACTACTTTAGGTTGACATGTACATGGACTTCACATCACCTATGTCATAAAAACTCAGTTAAAAGCCCAGTAAGTGAAACATAAGTACAAAATGAAACAGTTAAAATAAGGTTTATATTTAACAGACATTTTTAAAGAGTTTCTGAACCATTTCATTTGAATAAAAGCAAAGAACTGTGAGACATGGCACATATTAGGTACGAAACCATTTATCATTCATTTTCATTTCATTTTTCATTTTTAAATTTGGCCAAACACTTGCCTTATTGTCGTTGGGACATCTACGTTGTATCAGTTATGTCCCTTTTGAGACTCATCCGTGAGTATCAATCATGTCTTAACGACGCTTTAATTTAACTTTCATTACTGTCATTGGGACAAGCCCGGAGAATGGAGGAGGGTTGCAGTAGGTTGACGGCCAGTGTAAAAATAAGTTACTCTCATGGATTTTACTTACATAAAATCTGTTAGGACGTTCCCTGCGTGCGACGTGCTATGCCAGGCCTTGAGTATAGTGTTAAATAGGCAAGGGAGGTCTTTGCACATTCATGGACGTGTGCGGGGGGAAAAACGAGCCCATGCGCCATGTCAGGCCCCATATATGGTGAAAAATAAGCAAGGAGGATCCTTGCACATTCATGGACGTGTGCAAAGGGCAGAACTAGGTAGTTGGAATGTAGGTTCTTTAACTGGTAGATTTATGGAGTTAGTAGATGTTATGGTAAGAAGAAGAATTAACACTTTATGCTTACAGGAAATGAAGTGGACATGAGAGAAAGCAAAGGAGATTGGACATTTAGGAGACAAGTTATGGTATACAGGTTGGGAAATGAATCGCAATGGAGTTAGTATTCTAGTGGACAAAACTGTGAATGATGACATAGGTGAGATAAAGCGAATATGGAATCGAATTATTATGCTCAAATTGGTACTAGAAAATAAGTTTATCTATGTAATTAGTGCTTACGCTCCACAAATAGGATTGGATGCGGAAACTAAAGTCAAGCTCTGAGAAGACATGAATGACTTAGGGCCCGTTCACTTCGCTGATTCGAGTTTTTAATTCGAGTTGAGATTTGATTTTATGTGAGAGCTTTTTACTGTAGCAAAAAAGTTAGATGTGATTGTTTGTGAGAGCTTTTTACTGTAGCAAAACTCGAATTCTAAACTCGAATAAGCGAAGTGAACGAAGCCTTAGTGTGTTGTCTAGGCAAGGAGGATAGCATTTTCTTTGGATGAGATTTTAATGGGCATGTTGGTAAGGATGGGGAAAACTTCGAAAAGATCCACGGTGGTCTTAGTTTTGGAGCTCGAAATGAAGAAGGAAAATCTATTTTGAAATTTCCATTGGGACATGATTTTATCATAACAAACACATTTTTCAAGAAAAGAGATTCTCACTTGATCACTTTTAAGAATTGGAGGAACTTGAGCCAGATAGATTATTTTCTCACAAGTTATAGAAAGCGTTCTCTATGTAAGAATTGTAAAGTAATTCCTAAAAAAGTACAAGCCACCCAACATAAGTTAGTGATCTTAAATGAGAGCATTAAGCTTTACTATAAAAGAACTAAGATAAATCATCTCCCATGAACTCGTTGGTGACATTTAAAGGGAATAAAGTAGTTGGCCTTTAAAGAGAAGTTGTTAGATAGGGCTACTTGGTAATATATAGGTGATGCAAATACTATGTGGGATGCCATGATCAGCTGCATTAGAAAAGTGGCAAAGGAGGTACTAGGGGAATCTAGAGGTAAATGCCCCCCAAAGAAAAAAACCTGGTGGTGGAGTGAGGAAGTTCAAAAGGCTATTAAAATCAAGAGAGATTTATATAGAGATTTACTAAAGCATAAGGATGTTGAAACTTTTAATAAGTACAAAGAAACGAAAAAAGATGCTAAGCGAGCAGTTAGTAAGACTCGTTCTACTTACTTAGATGAGGTATATAAGAAACTTGGGACTAGAGAATGATATATATATATATATATATATATATATATATATATATATATAAAACTAGCTAGGTTAAGAGAAAAGAAGTGTCGGGACCTAAATCAAGTGAGGTGTGTTAATGATAATACGAATCAAGTTTTGACAAAAGATAAAGACATTAGGAAAATGTGGAGAAATTACTTTGAGAAGCTTTATAATGATAATCATGCGATAGAGTTTGACGATCTTAAATCACAAGCAGAACCTAATGTGATGT
Source organism: Morus alba (assembly GCA_012066045.3). Classification (NCBI taxonomy): domain Eukaryota; kingdom Viridiplantae; phylum Streptophyta; class Magnoliopsida; order Rosales; family Moraceae; genus Morus; species Morus alba. The sequence continues at coordinate 5,196,050 of CP050235.2, forward strand.
ATACAAGAGGAATTAGAGTCTAGAAAGTTAAAACCGCACAAAGGAAAATGAAAAAGGGGAAGGCATGTGGGCCAGATGATATTCCAATTGAGGTTTGGATGGCGTTAGGAGATGTTAGAATTGTGTGGCTCACTAAGCTTTTTAATAAGATACTAAAGAATAAGCATATGCCTGATGTATGGAGGAAAAGTATTCTTGTCCCCCATCTTTAAGAATAAAAGAGTTGTGTTGAATTGTAACAACTATAGGGGCATAAAGTTAATAAACCACATTATAAAACTTTGAGAGAGTTATTGAAAGGAGATTAAAGGCCACAACTATCATCTCAAGTAACCAATTTAGCTTCATGCTAGGCAGATCAACCACGGAAGCCATTTTTCTTCTTCGGATGCTGATGGAAAGGTACAAAGAAGCCAAGATGGACATGCATATGGTCCTTATAGATTTAGAAAATGCATATGATAGGGTGTCAAATGAAGTTTTATGGTGGGTGCTAGAAAATAGAGGAGTGCATGTGAGATATATCAAGGTAATTAAAGACATGTACGATGTGGTGGTCATGAGTGTGAGAATTGTTGGAGGCTACACGGCAGAGTTCCCATTCGGATCGGCCTTCATCAAGGATCTGCTCTTAGTCCTGATCTTTTCACCATCGTGGTGGATGAGCTGACGAGAAATTCAAAATAGAGTTCCTTGGTATTTGCTTTTTGAGGAAGATATAGTTTTAGTTGATGAACATAGAGAATGAATCTGTCTCCATAATTAAGTTAGAATTATGGAGACAGATTCTTGAGACGAAGTGATTTAAGTTAATTAGGACGAAAACTGAATACATGCATTAGAGCTTTAGTAACTTAAGTAATCAAAGTGATAGAATTTCTTTAGATGGTGTGGAGATTGAAGCTTCTAGGAAGTTTAGGTACCTTGGGTCTATAGTGCAGTACGATGGAGAAATAGAAGAGGATATTCAACATAGGATTACGACAGAGTCGGTTAAGTGGAGGAATGCTACGAGAGTTTTATGTGATGGCAAGATGCCTATTAAGTTGAAAAGAAAGTTCTATAAGACTGTAATCCGCCCAGCTATGTTATATGGTAGTGAATGTTGTGCCATTAAGAGACAACATATATCTAAAATGAGTGTAGTAGAAATGCGTATGTTAAGATGAATGAGTGGCCACACGAATGGATCGCATAAGGAATGAAGTTATTCGTAGTAAAATAGGGGTAGCACCAATAGAAAATAAGGTGCACGAAGACCGTTTGAGGTGGTACGGGCATGTCTAACATAGACTGCTACAAGCACCAGTTCGTGCTTAGAATGACATTCTTATACCTAATACTAGGAGAGGGAGGGGTAGACTAAGAATTACGTGGATCGAAATAGTTAGAAAAGACATTCTAGATCTAAGCCTTCAGGAAAATTTAGATTCGAACAAAACTGCGTAGAAAAATGAAATCTATATAGCCGACTCTAATTAAATTAGGATTAAAGCTTGTTGTTGTTGTACTGTCATTGGGACCTTTATGTTGGTATCAGTCATGTCCCTTGCCATTAGTGAGTATCAGTCATGTCCCAATGACAATTTACTTTAGTTGTGGTGTTACCACGTTCCACATATTCAACATCAGCCATATCAAGCATATGAAAACCTTCAAAGCATTAAAAACATATTGTAAAACCTTTCAATAAACCATACTTTTCCGTCACTTTTAATTTTTCATAAACTTTTGAAGAAGGTAAATGAAAGGATCAAGTAGTAATCCTAAAAAGCAAAGAGCAATGGAAATACAAACTTCTACAATCTGAGACAAAGAAATGATTATTGGAACTATTATCTTTGGTATCAAAATTCTGCAAATTCAGTAATAGCAGAGAATTATAGCGAATAGCAGAGAATTGAGGAAAACGAAAAGGATACGGCAATTCGAGCAACCCTACACGATTACCCAACGTCATTCCCTGACCTCACTACTGAACAATTCCCCTTTTATTTACACTAATTGAAGCATCATAACTAATTCTTCCTAACGGCCTCCCCAAAGTCTACCACGTGTCTGGGTCCCCACCAGCTAGATCTCTAATCTGCTCCATCTTTAACACCCGCCATAGCTCCTGCTCTATCCTTGCAACCCGCCCGTTTCTTCCCCCTACGTGAATACACTTGCTGAAACGTTTTCTCATCAATACCTCCCCCTGAAGCAGCCACCTTGTCCTCAAGGTGGAACTCCGGAAATAGATCCTTGATGACAATAACCTCTTCCCACGTGTTTTCAAAAGATGGGAGACCACCCCACTTAATCAAAACCTCTAGATCACCATTGAGTAGTCGGCGCCCCTGTAACACTTCTTCGGGCTGGACGAGGAGTTCCAACTCTGTTGAAATGAAGGGATGAATGTCTTGACATGGTGTGCTGGTCATGGCAACCCGTTTGAGTTGGGAGACATGAAAGACCAGATGGATCTTTGCGGTGGTTGGTAAGTCCAGCTTGTATGCTACAGCTCCGATGTGTTCGACGATCTTATAAGGACCATAAAATCGTAGACGCAACTTCTCATTTGGTCTCTTGGCCAGCGACTTCTAGCAATACGGTTGTAGCCTCAGGAAAACTAGTTCACCTGGCTAGTACTGAACTTCTATTCGCTTGGAATCTGCCTGGAGCTTCATTTGTTCCTGTGCCTTCAACAAATTGCTCTTAAGCTCTTGAATAATGTTGTCTCTCTCCTGTAGCAACTGATTAACATCATCAACAAGGGATGGCTTCGACAACAACTTGATGAACACTAGGGGATCTCAGCCATATAGAGCTCTAAACGGGGTCATTCTTGCTGCCCCTTGGAAGGTGGTGTTAAACCAGTACTCGGCCCAAAGATAGCCATGTACGCCAAGTCCTTGGCTTGTCTCCATTGAAGCATCGCAAATACATTTCCAAGCATTGGTTGACCACCTCCGTCTGCCCATTCGTCTGGGGGTGATAAGCCAAGCTCATTTGAAGTAGTGTCCCTACTTGCTTAAATAACTCCTTCCAAAATTGGCTAATGAAAGTGCGGTCTCGGTCAGATACAATGGATCGTGGGAACCCATGCAACCTGACTACTTCTTTAATGAATAGGGTTGCCACTTAGCAGAATAAGGGTGACACAGGGGAATGAAATGTGAGTATTTAGTTAAACGGTCGACAAGTACAATAATGGTGTCAAAACCGTGTGCCTTAGGGAGCCCACCAATGAAGTCCATCGTGATATTTTCCCACACTTGTTGAGGAATCGGTAGAGGCTGCAATAGCCATGCTGGGGAGAGGGCCGAATACTTGTTCTTTTGGCAAATCTCACAGGTTGCAACGAACCTCTTGACATCCCCGGGTAAACCCTCGCAATACAATACATTTGTGAGCCGCTTATAGGTACGATAGCCGGAGTGTCCTCCTGTAGGGGTTTCGTGGAATTCATGTAATAACAATGGAATGCGTGGGGAGTTGCGTGGTATAACCAAGCGTCCCTTGTACCATAAACACCCCTTCTTGAAGTGGTAAACCTTGGTGGCTATTCTGATCCACCACCAAGTCATGGATGATTCTCTTAAGTTTATCATCTTGTTGTACCTCCTCAGCCAACTGTTCCCATCCTCCAAATCCAGAAACTGAAAACCGAAAAATTTGAGCGGTTCATGCTTCCTAGACAATGCATCTGCCACCCTATTTTTGGCTCCGGGTTTGTACTGTATTTCAAAGTCATAATTAATGAGTTTGGCAACCCACTTTTGTTGGTCATCTTTCAATAACTGTTGCTCCATCAAATATTTAAGATTCCGCTAGTCTGTTCTAATGATGAAATGTCCGCCCATAAGATAGTGCCTCCATTTTTGTATGGCCAAGACAATGGCCATTAGCTCACGCTCATAAACCGACTTAAGCTGAGCTCGAGCTGATAAACCTTGGCTGAAAAAAAAGCAATCGGGCGTCCTTGCATGAGAACTGCCCCCAACCCGGTGCCCGAAGCATCCGTCTCTGCAATAAAAACCTTACCAAAGTTGGGCATTGCGAGAACCGGAATTGAAGACATGGCGTGTTTGAGAGCATCAAAAGCAACTTGAGCCTCATTCGACCAAAGGAAGGCTTCCTTCTTTAAGAGTTGTGTCAAAGGGGCAGCGATCTTCCCATACCCTGCCACAAACCGTCGGTAGTATCCGGTCATGCCTAAGAATCCCCGTAGCTCCTTAACAGAAACGAGGGTCGGCCATTGGAGCATGTGAGCTATCTTAGATGGGTCTGCTGCCACACCCTCTGCCAAGATGATATGTCCAAGATATTCCAGCTTGCTTTGACCAAAAAGGCACTTCTTCTGGTTAGCCGCTAGGTGGTTGTCGGAGAGGATCTGTAATGTGACTTGCAAGTGTTCAATGTGGGAAAACAAATCAGCAGAGTACACTAATATGTCATAAAAAAAAAAAACATGTATGAATTTCCGTAAATAGGGGCAGAAAATGTCATTCATGCGGGCTTGGAATGTGGACGGAGCGTTCGTGAGACCGAACGACATTACTTTGAACTTATAGTGTCCATTGTGAGTTCGGAAAGTGGTCTTGGCGGTGTCCGGCTCTCGGACCCTTATCTGGTGGTATCCGGACTTTAAGTCCAACTTAGAAAAAACCATAGCGCCTTTTAATTCATCCAGAAGCTCATCAATAGCTGGTGTGGGAAACTTATCCTTCACTGTCAACTTGTTTAAAGCACGGTAGTCTACACAAAATCGCCATCCTTTGTCCTTTTATTTAACTAGCAAAACCGGACTAGAGAAGGGACTAGTACTCGGTTTGATAATTCCCGCACTCAACATTTCACCGACAATCTTCTCTATCTCGTACCTATAGGGCCGTAGATTGGGGGGTTGAGCTCCTTCCTTCAAAACAATGGCATGGTCTTGAGGTCGAGCAGGTGGTAACCCAGCCGGTGCCTCGAACACGGATTTGAACTTAGCCAATATGCCCATCAATTTTGGAGGTACACGTTCCAGAAACTCAAGTGTGCTGTCCACTTCACCCTCCATTTCTAGCAAATATCCCTAATCCTCCTCCTGCCACAATTTCACCATCGATTTGATACCACTGTTCTAGATAAGAAAGGGTCCCCTATTACACACACTCGGCTACCATTGTAATCAAATTTCATGGTGAACTGTTTCCAATTTGAGCACACATATCCTAAGGACTCCAGCCATGTCATCCCCAGAATCAAATCCACATTACTCAACTCAAATGGAAAAAAAAGTTTGCACAATAGTGATGCCTTGAAAATCTACTCATACCTCTCGGCAAATTCCTTGCCCTCTCACCTAAAACCCATCGCTCACTTGTACGGTGAACGATTTTGTGGCCGAGACTAGCAATTGCAGCTCCTAGACTACGTCTCTGGACATGAAATTATGGGTGGCGCTGGAATCAATGAGGATGAACACTTCTCGACCTCATAACTTCCCCCCTAAGCCTCATTGCTTTTGCGGGCTGAATTACCATCAACGCGTGGAGAGAGAGTTCCATGGGTTTCTCACCACCGCCGTCGTCCTTCTCTTCTTCCGCGGTGGTCGTCTCCTCCACCGCTTCTTCCTCCTCCATCATCACCATGAACATTTGCAAGGTGCGGTTCTTGCAACGCTGGCCTGGGTGGAATTTCTCGTCCTAGGTGAAACAAAGGCCCTTCTCCCTTTTATACCTCAGCTCCTCCGTCATACGTCGAATGGAAATGTCCCTGCCGCCGGACGCTTGTCCGCCAGTTCTTGGCAGTCGGTCGTTCTTCATGGCAGCGTTCGGTCGGTGGTACTTCTTGTTGGGGTCATACGTCTTTGTTGCCCCTAACGATGTCGTGGGTCTGGTTTGATCCCCTATAGGAGTCACCCTAGCTGGGCCTTGGGTTAGTGGACTTTGCACCCTACCTGGCCCATGGCGCAGACAAGCCCGAATCCTTTCCTCCCAGTCCTGTTCCAACATCAGGTTTCTTTCCTCCAGCTTATGGGCCAGATTCAACGTCTCCGCCAACGTACCTGGTGGGTTCAAGCGGATCTCGGCCTTCAGTCCTTTCTTCAGCCCACGTACAAATGCTGCTATGAGAGTGGCGTCTGAGGTGGACTTTAGCGGTGCTGACAGTTGTTCAAATTGCTCCCTATACTCCGTCAAGGACCCCATCTGCTTCAACTCCATTAACGCCTCTAGAGCATTTCCTTCCTGAGTGTATTTGAAACGAGCAAGAACCTCTTGCTTGAAGGCTGGCCAGCTGGAAATGGGGGCTCAATACTCAATCCATTGAAACCAATGGAGCGCGCGACCCTCCAAGCACACCACTGCCGTGGTCAGACGCTCTTTATCCGGTACTCTTGTCTCCAAAAAATAATGCTCCAAGCAAAAGATCCATCCATAAGGATCTCTCCATTGAAGAGGGGAAGCTCCATTTTCCTCGTCCTCGGTTCCACACGTGAAACTCTGGTTTCAGCGTGAATTCCTCCTTCCTGGTTGCTAGCAGAGGGAGTCAGATTGGTAACTCCAGCTATTGTTGTGTAAGTGGACAATTCTCTTTTAGTCTGTGCGTCCAATTACTGAGTCATGATCGCCCTCATCTCCTTCAGGTACCCCTTCATTTTTGCCATAGCCATCGCCATGTCCTCCACCTTATGTTCGATTGCTTCTACTCTTCCTTCCATCCTTGTACCAACCATTCCCAAGGACAACGTGCTCTGATACCAGATGATAGGATCAAGAGTGATCCTAAAAAGCAAAGAGCAATGGAAATACAAACTTCTACAATCTGAGACAAAGAAATGGTTACTGGAACTATTGTCTTTGGTATTGAAATTCTGTAAATTCAGTAATTGCAGAGAATTACAGCGAATAGCAGAGAATTGAGGAAAACGAAAAGGGTACGACAATTCGAGCAGCTGCGACCTCCTACACGATTACCCAAAATCATTCTCTTACCTCAATACAGAACAATTCCCCTTTTATTTACACTAATTGAAGCATCATAACTAATTCTTCCTAACGGCCTCCCCAAAGTCTGCCACGTGTCTCGGTCCCCACCAGCTAGATCTCTAATCTGCTCCATCCTTAATAACCGCCACAGCTCCTGCTCCATCCTCGCAACCCGCCCGTTTCTTCCCCCTACGTGAATACACTTTGCTGAAATGTTTTCTCATCAGTAAACAGTCCGTAGCATTTCAATCAACCCTTTACACGCGAGGAAAGGCAATAGAAACATTATATCAAAATAATCATAAGTTTTCATGACACAGTAAGTAGAATTCCTAATTACGTACTATTGCAAAAGAGTGAGGTCCACCGTTGAGAAGGCTTGATCGTGCTTATCCTAACGCTCCTTTAAATCATTTTCACATTTCAGTTTCTTTCTCAAAATTCATACTTTGTTAGCTTAGGTACAAATCAAGATAGGTGACTAGACACATTGAAACATGTTCAAAATCATCTCAAAGGTGATTAAAATCATTGTAGAGTTCAAATATGTATTATATAGCATCAAACTAAAGAGTCTAAACCATTAAAAGTTCTTTGAAAATAGGTTTAATGTACAATCTAATTCATTACATAGTTGCTCTCCACGAAAATTCTAGCAACAGTACCCATAATTTGAAAATTCACCAAAAAATCCATTTTAAAGCATATTTGGCAGAAATTTTGTGAAGAGCAAGCTTGATATGTGTACCATAACTCTTCAAAATTTCAGCTTCAAATTCAAGGTATAAACTGAGAAAACAGATCCGTAATGCACACTGCCTGTAACAAAGATTTCAGAAACTTCATTCAGACATTTTCACAAACAGTTTCCATGCAAGGAAATAAAACACCTAAATATAAGCAATATTGGTTCTAGTCTACCCTAAATAACATTTATACACAATAATATGATGAAACATCCAATAAATCAACATGCATGTTGGATTTTCATCATAAAAATGTCAAAACACTCACTTTTAAGAAGATGCATGCAACTCAAATTTTTCCAACAAAACACCACCCAAATAGCACCACATTTCTAGCTTGAATTAAGTTAAAAACTAACTAAAAACATTGGTTTAGACTCACCTTAGATAGGTTATGAGATTTGGACTCCAAAAATGTAGAAAAACCTCACTTTTGGCTCAAATTTACATGTGAAAAATTGGGTCATGGAGGAATCCGATAACAGGGTTTTAATGAAAGCTCGTTTCTACATTCTATTGTGTTTTAAGAGCGCTAATAAGGCTGGGTTTTCTCTTGTTTAGGAGTTAGAAGAGTTTTTGAAGAAGATTTGTTGAAAGGAAGAAAGTTTTCTCTTTATTTTGAGAAAGGGCTTGAGAGAGAAACGTATGGGAAGCAATTGGGAGAGAAAAATATAAAAGCCACATAAAGACAGCAGTACAATCAAGTTTTTAAAAAAATTGTAAAAAGTATCCGAGAAAACACAATAACTACACTGAAACCTTTAACACATAAATCTTTCGCAAATAAGTCCATGGAAAACTTTAATAATGACCCCCCATAGTGTAATGTATAATTAAATTACTCTTTTTTATATTTAAAATACTGTTTAGACTGAGCACAACGATTAACTTCTCTTTTGGCGACTGTTAGCTCTTTTTTGCAGAGTTACTTAAAATCACATGGTTAAATAATTTCAATAACATGGTTAACATTTATCATAATTAAAATTGTTAGTAAAAAGATTAAATGCTAAACCCTTTTTTTTCTTTAGGTTATTAGACTAATTAAATTTTAATTAAGCTCCGTATTACATTTTCCCCCTCCTTAATAAATTTCATCCTCAAAATTTAAAGTATGAAAGAGTGTCAGGTATTTGAATCTCATTTCATCATCTCTTTTTTTTTTTTTTCCCCTGAAGTAATCACTTTTGTTTTTTGACTTTTCCACAAAACCTTTACCAAAAGAGTCTTTGAAAATCTTAAGATCTTTTCGATGATCCAAAATCTCAAATGGTTATATAAATCTTAGACAAAGGCTTAATTTAGCAGTATTATAGATTTTAAAAATTTTATTTTTAATTGTGTTAAAAAAAAACTGTTATTATAAAATGTAATTAAGTATTTAATAAATTATAATTATAATAGTTATGTTAGTTTTAAAATTAGTATAATAACGTTTGATAAATTATGAGATTAAATTACTGTAGATAATTAAAAATTATGATTATATTTTATTATACTATAATATAATATATATATATATAGTTATAATATAATATATATTTATTATTATATTTAATATAATACAAAAAACTATTATTATATAATATATTATATAATTATGATATAGAATATAATAATATTATTAAAATAATAACTGAATAATTAAAAATAACGATTATATTATATTATACTATAATATGATATGTATAATTACAATATTATGTATATTTATTATTATATTTAATATAATACAATAAAACTATTATTAAAGAAGATATTATATAATTATGATATAGAATATAATAATATTATTAAAATGGTTAATATAATTAAAATATTATATTATATATTATAATATCGATAATTAAAAAATAATTATATTATATTATAATATATTATATGATATAATCATTATTATATTATATTAAACAAATATATTATAATTAATATATTATATAATCATAACGTTATATAATACACTATAATATATAATAATATTAGAATTATAAGATTATATTAATATTTAATTATATTAATTATTATATTATTATTAATATTATAAATATAATTATATTATTATGATATTATTTATTACAATATTACTATTATATTATATTATATTATGAGTCTAAATTTTAGATATGAAAGATTGTAAATTTTAAATTTTATTAGGGGTATTATGAGTATTATGAAAGTTTAATTAATTGTACTATCTTTGATTCAATTCCCTGAAAAAATCTAACATATAAGCTCTAAGCGTACAATCTAAAAGTTAAAATTGTCTTTAAAAGGTTAAAAGTAAACCTTGAGGGTAGAGGTCAATTTTTTGTTTGTAAATTCTTGAAAAAATTTTCAAAAAACACTTTTAAAAAAATTTACCAAATACTAAAATCAAAAATTGTATATTTTTATTTAGTTTTTTATATATTAGAAATAACTTAAAATTCATAATACACTAAAATATAAGAAAGCTAATTTTGGGAGGAAAAAGCAATACCAAATTAAGCTAAAGTTTACCCTTCTCTCCAAATCCCATAACATCCTTCATTCGGTCTGCATTTAAAAGAACATGATCTCCCACCTGAAAGTCTTTTTTTTTCCCCCTCTTCTATTCACTAGTCTTTTCTGCCTACTATGAGCAATGTTCATTCCTTGACGAATCTTTCCAACAATTTCTATTATATCTTACACTAGTTGAGGCCGAGTAATTTCTTTCTCCAACATAATCCTAATATATCGGAGATTTACATTTTTCCATTTAACGCTTTGTACGATGTTGTCCTGATAGTTGCTTAATAGCTAGTATCGCATGCAAATTCTGCAAGTTCTAAGCTTCAACCTAACTTTCTGAAAAATCTAACATATAAGCTCTAAGCGTATCTTCTAAAAAATTGGTATGACACTATCTATCTATACATTTATCTCAGCATAATAAGTTGCACTGAAATCCAAAACACTCTCCTTAGCCTTCTACAAACTTTTCTAAAAGGTTAAAGTAAACCTTGAGTGTAGAGGTGACAATTCGTGTCACGTGTTGTGTTTTGATCGTTTTTTTTTTTTTTTTTTTTTAATTTATAGTCAACCCGAACACGACCCATGACACGAAATTTTTTAAAAACCGCAACACGAATACGACACGACCACTTTATGGGTTGACATGACACGACATGAAAATGATCCGTGATACGAAATTGACTTGTGAACCCGAAATTGACACGAAAATTGTATATTTTTATTTAGTTTTTTACATATTAGAAATAACTTAAAATTCATAATATACTAAAATACAATAACATCCATTGAAATTAAAGTAAATAATAGTATAAGATTTTGACTATAACTATCATGATATCACAAGTTCATAATAAAATAAAAAATATATGTATTTTTTAGTTTTTTACTAGTTTCGTGTCGTATTCGGGTTAGGCGGTTCTAACCCGAAATTGATATGTATTTTTCGTGTCAATTTCAGGTCGAACTAATTTTAATCTGAACTCCTTTTTTTCTCAATTCTAACCCGCAAAATTTGTGTCGTTTTTGAATCATGTTGTCGTGACTCATATTGTTGGTCCTACTTGAGCGTTTGTATGAAACTACAGATAGTAACAAACCATAATGTATAACTGAAAATATTGGTCTACCTTGCAAGTAGACTTCACCGAAAGAAAATGTGTCGACTTCGTTGTTCTGTTTATGCAAATAGAGTTATATCTTTCTTCATTCTGACCACCAATAGTTCTTTTCAAATCCCTGCAGATCTTAATACTCCCTAAGTGTATTGAATAAAGCGAAGAATGTGCTTATTTAAATATGTCTTTCCAAATCATTTATTTTTCGAGACACAAACTCAATCCACTTACTTCAAAATCCCATCATTATAAATATGAAAATCACCTTAGTTTACTTCTTCTACTTCTTTCTTCTTTTGTGTAAGGGCATGTGTCCATATGCTATGCCTGCTTAATTATATCCAGAAACATAAGTTCCACCAATGATGTTATTCTAGCCATTTGATCTTTTGAAACAATCTCAAGTTTTAACTTTTGCAAATCCATCAATTTGAGCTTGAAAATAGCTACTATGTTTACTGGAGTGCTAAATGCAAATCTTACTTCAGGCTCTCCTTCAAATGCTACCCTATCCTCACAAGTGTCACCTCAATTTTCTCAACCAATTTCAGTAAATAACAGCCCTCTTTGTTCCTGTTTATTTATCAAGATTTCATTGATAAGCATGTAGATTTTTTTTCTTTTTTTTATGCAATGCTTTCACTTAATATATGTTTGGTTCATAAATTTTTAAAATCATGATTTAAAATTATTTTTGATTTATGTGTGTTTTTTACAAGAAAAAAATACTATAACGAATCACGAATCGTGACATGAATCTAGTAATCAAATAATTAGTTAGTTCTCACCTTTTTCTTTTTTTCTCTTATGCTGGAACATGATTAGTCGTTCATTTGTAGCAAAAGAGATTATGGCAATTTCATAAATAAAAAGCGTATGTACAAAGTAACACAGTGGGGTAATAGGGATAAAATCTGAGGATGTCACTCTTGTAAATAAACAAGAAAAAAGAGGGATCCAAATTTCCTTTTTATTTGTTTTTTATCAGTTTTTCTTATGCTTCATTCTTTTTAAAGTAAAAACGATGCTTGACATGCCCATACAATTAATGTACTAGATTTTTTTTTGTCCGAACAATATATTAGAATTGTTAGGTAACAATATGAGATTCCATTGTTTCGTTATTATTATTATTATTATTACTATTACTATTATTATTGTTATTATTATTTTATCGTAACCTTTGGAGCATCTCGTTTTTCTTCAGAAATTCAGTTCATACAATGATGCCTTTTCACATGCACATCAGGATATGGTAATACTGCTTGATATTAATCACTACTAGTTATAATCTCCACAAGAAACAAGATTGTTCTCACACTTAAATTGTGATGATTATCACTAGTGGTTAAAAAAAAAAAAAAAAACCCTTTTCACTCTCCTAAAGAAATAAACTATAAATTTTGCTTCTTTTTTTTTTTTCTCTTCTGAACAAAAACTAACAAAAACATAAACCTAATATACCTTCAAAGACTATCATTAAACAATACTTTTCTTCTTTGGGTTAATCTCATTGGTGCCCTTAATTTTTAGGTTTCTAAGTTTTAAAAAGACATTTTACCTTTTGAATTTTGAATTAGTCCTATTTAACTCCCTTTGTTAGAATTTTTGTTAAATTAAAAGGAAAAAGAGGAGATTAAATGTGTTCATACAGTTTATTTTTATTTGTTTTAATAGAAGTTCTAACAAAAAGATTATGTGATCTAATTATCTCCTTTTTCTGTCTATTTTTAACAAAACTTTTAATAGAAAGGGGTTGAGTAGGAATAATTCAAACTTTAAGGGAGTAAAGCGAAGGTCTTTAAAATTTGGGGATCAAATTGAGAACGACTTAAAAGTTTTAAGAGGCACCGGTGGCAATTATCATTCTTCCTTCCGCAACAACCTTAAGAAACAGAGTGCCTCCTACTTCTACCATTCTTCCCTTCTGATCCTCTCGACTTCCTTCCAGATTTCTGTCTTTTCCCTCCATTTGGACCACTGAAAATCCCAATCCTACCAATCCCTTTTGATATTGAAGTCAAGAATGTCTTCCCATTTCCTGTTTTGTGAATCATTCCTTGCTTCATACAAAGCTGCTCTTTCTCCAACTCACTTAGCCTCACTCTCATTCGAGAGATCTCCAGCTTCAGCTCTCTGTTCTCTCTCCTTAGAGAAGCGTAATTGTCTCTGGGAGACATGGCTGCGCTCGGTACTCCGCTGCTCATCCGCTGTGACAGTAGTCCTGCGTCGCCGGAGCTTCCCGATACCGCGTTCTTTAGCCTTAGCTGCTCGAAGTAGAGGACTTTTACCGACATTTGCACCGGTAGTCGGTCATTTTGCGCAGCGTGGTTGCAGGCTTCTTGAGAGAGCTTGCTACAGTCTATGAACTTGCAAAGCCTCTTGCATTCTAGTTCTGTTAGCATTGGATGAGCCTGCAAAAAACAAAAAAAAAAAATGTTACGGATTTAACGCCCTGATTATTTACTAACAAGAATAATAATATAAACTGAAAGGCAAAAAAGCGCTCATAAAATTAATTGTTAACTCTCAATGTGTACGTTCATTTTTAACCGTTGTAACTTTCCATTATGATGAGGAAGAAGATTAAAAAAAATCACGCTTCTCAGACTCACGTGACCAAATTTGGCTGTGTAATTCTCACAATTTACTTGGTGAGAAAATGATTGCTAAAACTTTGCTGAGAGTACACTGGTTATTAGTACACGTTAAGCAAAATTTATTCTTAATAACAAGTCCTGTAATTTAACTTCAAATATGCTAAAATCAAAAGTCATCATAAATTCCATAACAACACATTATCACCCTTCAAGCCTAACATTTAGCTAAAACTTGATAAAAGTACATTAATTAGATACTATGAAAGATGTGTTTTTTCTCTAGAGAAGTTGTAAAGGGTGAAGTAATTTGATTGTGTATGGAACCGTAGACAGTTCATGAGTAGTGAAATTTACCTTCAAGTATATATCAACTGCTCTATAAAGCCCATCATCAACGACACGAGCATAATCAGGAAGTATTTCAATGATGGCAATGAATTTTTGCAAGCTCAGGTAAGGATCAGGAGCAATTTCTGCTAGATATGCATCCATAAGTCTCCCAACTTTCAATAAAGAGCCGTGACTCGGCGAACCAATGCCTTCAGATTCATACCCACAATCTTCGCTCTCTTCCTCCTCAATTCGCTGAAGAAAATTTACCAGAATGCGGTGAACCGTGTCAACATCGAACAACGAGTTCCCGGTTTTTATGGACGGCATAAGAAGATCATCGAGTAAAACCATCTCCAACCGAAAAGCGATCCTCCTTTCGAGCTCGAGCCTGCAGGCAATGGTGGCATCCAACAAGGTTGCCATCTTTAACATTCCAAAGAGAAAGCTCAAAGGTATGGAAATGCTCTTCTCTTGTGGCATTAGGCTGACAAGAGTTTCCACAATAGTCCTCTGTTCATGTTCTGCAAATATGAGATTTGGCTTGAGTTTTGAAGGATTCCAAGCTTGGCATTTTCCAATCCCTTTTAGTGATGCTTGAGCATAATGCATTAGTGAAGATATAATGCTATCTTGTCTAACACCTGTTCTTCCCATGGCAAAGATAACTCTCTTGTAAAAGTCAATATTTAGTGCTGAGAGATCTTCAATCCACCACTCAAGGCAATTACTTTTCAGCTCTGTAGATTCAGTGTCACAATCCAACCTTGACAAACCCGAAGCTAGCTGTTCCTTGCAAGCATTCAGGGCAATAGCCTCCACACATCTGTTGGGAATTCCGATCTCCTCTGCAATCGGAGGCAGCGCCTCGCAAGAGGCTAGAACTTCAATCGATTTCTCTAGGCCATGAAACACAACCTCGTTGAGGTAAGTCTCTGTTCGTTTGATGAGGTTTTCGTCGCGGTAATCCTCAGTCATTTCAAGGTATTCTGCTGCACACCGCAGCTGTGCGACATTGGAAGTTGTGATCTCGAAGTTCATTCCATAGCAGAACTTCATGGCCAGTTCGAAAGCCTGGGGTCCCCCCGGTATTTTGAAGAGCTCGAGTTTAGAAAGATTTGAATCCTTGGTGTCTGCAACCATTTTCCGAATCTTTCCACTCCGTGAAACCAGTGGAAACTTCAGTAGAAAATTATGAAGAATAACATCAGTTTGGAGAAAAGTTGATCCAAAGTTCTTGTTGCAGATATTCATCTTCTTTTTACATAGTTTGCACTTCTTAGTTAAGTTTTGGTTTCTTTAGTGGCAGGAGTTGAAAACGCTTAGGACTCTTTACAAAAGAAGAGAACAACAGAAATTGTTTGAGGCAATAACACATAACATGGCAACCAAATTTGGTAACTAAAGAGAAAAAAAAAAACGATAGAATTAGCAAGAGAAATTGTAATGAGAAATTTAGCATTACCTTGTGCAGAAATAACAGAAATTTGAGACGAAAATAGCTAAACTTGGCAACAAAAATTTTCAACTTAAAAGAAATATTTAGCATTATCTTGTGAAGTAATGCCGGGAATTCTTTAAGATAAAAAATAAAAAAAAAAAAATCTAAATTTGGAAAAGAAAAAAAATCGTAGATTTAGCACTAGAAAATGGAGTATAGATTTAGCATTACCTTGTGCAGTAAGAAAGTCTCTCCATCAACAACAATTGTAATGTCCCCAGCAACATCAGAAAAGATCCTATGTTCAGATACAACTTGTAATGTCAGCATTCAAAATCAGCATAATAAAAGCATAAATTTTTCTTTCTTTTGTTTTTTTTTTTTTTGGTGATGAATAAAAGCATAAATTTCAAGCCTTTCTTTTAGTATTTCTCTAGTTCAATAGGGAGGCAAAGGAAGGGTGGAGGATAACGCAATGAAGAGTCAAAGTTACCGTTATAATTTAAAATGCATGAGTTGCCATTATTGAGCACAACTAACACATGCAAGCTGAAAATCAATTTCTCATGTTTTGAAATAAAATAGAAGGAAAAATAATGCTCAAGATGGCAAAACATGAATGAGAAAGAATGCATATAATATAAGATTATTCTCCAATAATTTTAGATAATATAGATTATTCCCCATCTTGAAAACTACCAAGTCCTAAAAAGATCTTACAAATATGTAAAATTGCCCAAAAAAAAAAAACACGAAGTAAAAAAAGAAAGAACCAACAAAAAATAGTTCATGGCATAGTGTATATGGGTTTGAATGGATGTTAAAAAGGCAAAAATAGAGAAATATATATATAAATAAAAAAAAAAAAAAAAAAAAAAAAACATAAACTGATCAAGCTTGAAAGAGTGAAAAAAAAAGTACCATACCTAGTTGTGAATGAGTTGGAGAACTTGGGAGAGCGATTAGAAGAAGAAAAGGAATTGTCAGACACCATTTTTATCACTCTCTAAACCACCATACTCTTTCATGATCATGATAATAGAACTTCCTCTATGAATAAACAATAAAACATTTTCTTATGTTTTTCTTTTATTTTCTTTCTTTTTTGTCGATTCAGTTCACAATGTCACACTTTTGCTCTTTCTCTCGACAGGCTCACAGGCATTTTGCCAGCAACCTTTAACTTTTTTCCTTCTATATTCCTTTGTCTTCTTGTATTGCCTTATTATTCTAATTATTATTATTTATTATTTATTATAAAAAGACATGAAAAAGAAATGTTTTGTCTGGCTGGAATTCCAGTTGTTCAGTCTCAGAACCACGCCATCCTTTCACTGCACCCAAAAAAAAAAAAAAAAAAAAAAAAAAAAGCATAACAAAAAAAAAAGAGGGTTATCCTCTCGAAATATTCAATTCTGTTTTCTATTATTTATTTATTTAATAATAACATAATTAAATAGGCAATTTTGTGATACAATGATTCTGAGCCATTCCCAATAGAAACTTTCTGTCACACATTTCATCAGTTCTACAACCTTAAATTTCTAGCATATGTAGTTGATAAATAAACAGTTCGTATTCCCATCAAGAAATAATTGACATTAATAATAAACAGTTCATATACTATTTTGTGCAGTGGAAGTTGATTCAAACTGGAAACTAGGAATCATCAAAGCAAATGTTCTGAAATTCTCTGCCAACCGAGAGGAGCGTACCTGAAAGAATAATGAACTGAAGTTCTGCAGGGATTTTCACTTTTTCTTTTCCTCAAAATGACTGCGCCAAATGGCAAAACAATATTTGGCTTGTTTGGTTTATAAATTTGAACAGAAATTTAAATTTTATAAAAGACGGTTTGACAATTGGAACCGAAAGCCGTTATGCATGGCATATTGGACCCGAATGCATAAAGATAAACATAGCCGGCCTCGAGAATGGAACTAAATGATATGTATACAAATATGACAGGAGATGGAGTAGCAAAAAGATATGACAGAGATGAAAAACTATTTCAGCAGATGAGATAACGAAGCAGAGAAGCGATGGCCATATGTGTTAGTATGTTTATATAAATAGAGAGAGATCACTTTCAGCTAATGCTTATACTTTTTGGACTAAATTGCTCATAATTTAGTGAACTTTCCGGTAGAAGAAAAAGTAATCTGTATGAAGGGTTGTGCAACGGTTAAGATGCATTTCCTTCTTTTTTTTTTTTTTCCTCAAAATAGGTTAATGTTTGATTACTTAGTGTATTTCTAGAGCTCCACTTGCGATGTTGAGTATATGACAATTCGAGTGAAACTAATTTCATTTTTTAAACAAAATTAGGTTAGGTTCTCTCCATTATACTAGTGACACAATTACCCTTTTTTAAAGTAGTAAACAAATAAAAAAGTAGAGGGTACATTGATTTTTTTTGTTACATATTTTTAGATAATTCATAAATCTCATCTCTTAAAAAAAAGAAAGAAATCTCATAATTTGGTGAGCTTTCTAGCACAAGAAAGAAAAAGTAATGTACATTATTATGCCATCGTTCAGTTCGTAAATTCAAGTTTTTAATTTGAGTTAAGATGTGACTTTATATGAAAATTTTTAACTATAATAAAAAAAATTAAATGTGACTTTTTATGAGAATTTTTAACTATAGTAAAATTAAAATTGAAAATTTAAATTGCTGAAATGAACGATGTTATTTTTTTTATGATTTTTTTTCATAGACTTATTATACAATTTGGAAGTCTTATTAGTTGAAACATACAAGCAAAAATTTAGATTCATTAAAATATGTCTCATAAATGGCTGCATTAAATTCTTGGACTACAAAAAAAGAAAGAAAGAAATAAAGTGAAAAAGCAAAATAAGAGAGAAAGTGATCGGTTGAATCCGGGTCTTAGGGGCTTTTACACTTTAGTATCATGGTCCACTGAGGGAAAATCCAAAGAAGAACAAAAGAAAAGGAGATTGAAAAAAGAAGAAATAGATTTAGAACATCTCACGTTACACATGAATCATAAAATCACGAAATGCCATATCTTTAAACAAAGGGATCAACCCAGTTGGCATTTTATAGGGAAGAAGCGTGGCGTTTGTGAAAAAAGGAAAATAAATCAATTGGGCAAGTGGTGGTGCTGTTTGGAGAGAAAGAAAAGAGGTGGGAAAATAGAAAAAAGTAATATAAAGTGGAGCGTGGAGGTGCAGATGACAGTAGGCACGGAACTCAATAAAGGAAGCAATTATTAGAGAGCTACAGTGCCCCCATTGTCGGATTATTTTTTTTATATTTTATTTTAATGAAACATAGAACATACAAAACTCGCAGAAAAATCGACTACATGAAGAGATGAATTTGCGGTATGGGAATCGATCCGAAAAGGCCCCGAGTGATCCCATTTTGTTTTTATTTTTTTTTATTTTTTTATTTATGCTCTGCGTCAGTTAATTTACACGAGATAGAATCCGGTTGATACTTTCTTCTTTTTTTTAATAGTTGGTGAAATAAAGACAGGTCATTTTACTAGTGTTGGTATTTATTTTCCCCACAAATCGTTAAATTTGTGTGGGATTTAGTTATTTTTGTTTATTTTGGTTGTGTTTTCTCACTAAGCTCTAATTTTGTGTAAGTTTTGTGTTGTATTTTATCTTTTATTTGCCTTTTATCAAATCTCTCGCTTTAGCAAGCTTATTTTAAAAAATATTGATTTTTAAAGATCGATCTTTGTAGAAAGTTTACTATAATTCTTTTAAGAGAGTCAATTATGGAGAGAGAATTAAATGAGCTGAAAAAAGTGTTTCAAATTATGTCTATCATTATACCTTAAATCTTTGTACTAAGACAACAACAGATCTATCGATTTTAATTTATCGTATCAAGTTTTTTATATTAAGTTCTCTATAAATTACATGCTTTATTGATTAATAAAATGTCGTTTTGCATTAAAAAAAAAAAGCAGATCATACAAAATTCACCGAAATATCGATTACAAAAATCTTCATGAAGAGATAAATGGCAGTCTGTAAATCAATCCTACTAAAATGACTCTATCCAAACAATACTGTCAAGAAAGGAACTTGTTATTCTTGATCAACCCCATCCCAGGTGACCCTATACAGATAAAAAAAAATAAATAACAAAATAAAAAATAAAAAATGTTCACCCCGATAATTTGGAAACACAGTGCACTATTACGTAATATATATGTACATTTTTGGAGTCAATTACTCATATATGCTTTGTTGATTGGAATTCAAAATCTTAATGAGAAGTAGTTTTATTGCTCTATTTTAAATAACTGTGATCTGTGACAATTGTGTTATATGTGATAATCGTGCTCAGCATTTCTTTTTTTACGCCGAAAAACATTACTGTGGCTGGTCGGCTATCTTGTGACATTGTTAGAAGCAATTATCCTTCACTGTGTTTTAAAAAAAAAAAAAAAAAAAAAAAAAGCTATTTTCCATAGATACTCTTTCAATTTTACGAGTTTGGTAAGTTGGTTAATAAACTTTTTTTTCTTGACAATTTACTACTCAAACTTTAAAATTTATTGCAATGTTAATCAGATTAAAAACAAAGTAAAAAATTTGAACGGTATTTTTTACATGAGTTTATAATGAGGGTAATTAATATTTTTTTGCATATTGATCCTCATATACGCATCACGAGCAAAAAAAATTTTAAAGTTGGGAGTTTAACCGTTTTGGGTTGCAAAAAATTCGGGGTCTCCTAATTTCAAAAAAAATATTTATTCATGAGGTGTATAAAGGGTTCAATTCAATACAAAAAGACTAAAATTATCCTTATTAACCACAATGTGGAAGATACGGTCTAAATTTTTAACTTTATTTTTACTTTGACCAATAATGTAACAAATTTTAAAATTTAAGGGGTGAATTGCTATGAAAAAAAGTTGAGGAATCAATTTGCTAATTTCATAAAGTTGAGGAGATGTCTATGAAAAAAAAAAAAAAAAAAAGTGAGGTTATCGGGCAACATCTATTTTTTGGTAGAAGAATCGACAAAAGTTTTGTTGGCTTTTGTTTGTTCATTTGTTTGTTGTCAAAGCTTACTATTTTAGCACCGGTTGATCACAACATTTGAAATAGTTATCAATGTATACTTTAAAACATTTGAATTTCTCCACTTTTGTTTGCTTGAATATTAGGTTTTGTGTTCTCTAGCTTGATGGATTTTGGGAAAAAAAAAAAATTTTCTCTGCTTTGAATTCGCTTGTAAATGGGGATGAATTTCGTAGGAAATGCTTTCAGAGGTTCACGCTTAGATCTTCTCATTTCTTTCATTTTGATCACCAAAGTTTTCAATCAATCACTTATACAGGCGGTTGAAGGATTAAGGATGCAGGGAGCGAATAAGATCATTGGCATTGACAAGAACATGAAGAAAAAGGAAAAAGGATAAGCATTTGAAATGACTGATTTCATAAATCCTGTTGATGAGTCTGATAAATCTATTTCACAGCTAATCAAAGATTTGACTGGTGGAGTGGGTGTGGATTATTGCTTTGAGTGCCCAGGCGTCCCCAACTTCACCAATGAAGCCCTTGAAGCAACTAAATTAGTATGCTCACACCTCTACCTATCTTTTTCATATTTGTTATTACTAATGATAACAACGAAAAAAAAAAAAAAAAAAAACATTTTGCAAGTTTCTTCTTATCTGTGATATTTTCTTCTGGTTAGGGCAAATGAAAAGTAATAGCAATTGGATTGTCAAATGTAACAACCCTGCAAATCAGTCATCTTGCACTTCTGTGTGGCAAAACCTTGAACGGTTCCATTTTTGGAGGGCTCAAAACCAAAACATCTTCCCATTGTGATTGAAATATGCAAAACTAAGGTGAATTACCAACATATTTTTTAAACCCCATAAAATTTCCTTCATTAGCTCCTATTTGATGGAACATATGTGCTTGTTATTAGAATTTATTTAGAAAGTATGATGACAATCAACTATTTATAGAAAACACGCTTAATTCATGGAATAATTTCTCATGTATGTTACTTTTTTGTGCATATAACACAGATGAATCTGCCTTTGTGTCTCAAATGCATGTAATTTGAAATGTGTTCTGAGAATCCATCAAAACAGATGAGGATTTTGAAACCCTTTTTGGTTTTTATTTTATTTTTATTTTTGTTTGTTTTTTGGCTGATTCCGAGTAGGAAATCCAGCTTGATGAACTTTTGACTCATGAAGTTTAACTGTCAGATATTGGTAGAGCATTTCAACTGCTGGAGCAGGAAGGTTGTGTAAAGGTTCTTATAAAGATTTAGTTTTAAATTGGCTACTACATAGATATTATGTAATGTAATAAGAACGGTCATCTTTGGTTTGCCTCAAAAGGATGTCATTTCCAACTTTTATCAAAGTTCGATTGAGTGAGCGAACAATCTCATATATATATATATATATATATATATATATATATATATATCAGGTGTGATTCTTTTTAGTAATTCAGCCCACAAAGAGGCTACAAACACACGGAATAAGAAAACATCAAACGTGAATTTCCCTTCTCTTAAAAAGAAAACATCCTTTCAGTTTCAGAGAAAAAAAGAAGAAA
Organism: Morus alba; assembly: GCA_012066045.3. Lineage (NCBI taxonomy): Eukaryota > Viridiplantae > Streptophyta > Magnoliopsida > Rosales > Moraceae > Morus > Morus alba. Next base: position 5,218,324 of record CP050235.2, read on the forward strand.
ACAACCCTTTCTGAAACCGGACTTTTTCATTCATTGAGAAATTCTTGGTCATCTCTAGTATTTTAGATATCCTGAATAACCAAGAGGAATTTGTCAATAATTATAATAAAATGGAAAATAAACCTACGATTGTGAGTGCTTATCTGTGCAAAATATTTCCGAACTGATATGAATACTTGGCAAATAAAGTAAAAAGGACATTAAGATTTTCAACTTAATTTTTTTCATGTCTCTACCAGTTTTTAAACATAGAATGTGCATTTTTATTGTATATGTTAATTACTCACTAATACTTATTTTAGTTGTAACTATATTGTGAATGAAAAAATAAAACAAAAAGAATTAATTATTATTTTATTATTAAAAAACTCAGAATCATAGCATTATGTTTTTTTTTTTAAAATTAGTTAAGTATTTTTAAATACTAAAAAAATTATATATATATATTTAAATTTCATATAATGTCTATTTTGGTCATTTTACATACCTACAACAATTCAATCTTAAAATTTACGAAATGCTATTACACTGATTTTAGAATCAACATAGTTAGTATAATTACAGTTTACCAAACACTCAGTTACTTCTTGTAATAGTTGTTTTTTCTTTCAGCATTGCTAAAAATAATTTTTCTAAAATTTACAGTACTACCAAACTAAGTCAATATTATGTGTAGAGCGGATTAGATCTTGGCACATAGCTAAAAATCCAAATTCAGTAATTATTTTTTTAATTCATTTTGAATAATTTATTAGAAATGACATTAGCAGTAACTTATATGGTTAGTGGCTACAAATTTAGCATAACAATGAATCTACACCCTTGTTTATAATGTTGAGATAATTTAGAGAATGAGTTCCGTCACCCTAATAATAATAATAATAATAATAATAATAATAATAATAATAATAAAAGAAAATTAAGTTACGTGTTAATGATATTCCAGCATCATTGTGTAATTATTTCGACTTTTCCCCCGTTCATGAGAAAAAAACATGAAATATTTGTTGATTTGTATCAAAGAACGAGTACTTTATCAGCTCAAGGGAAATACATATACAAATATATGAGGAATTTGAATTGGATCTATCTGGTCTAATCCCCTAGAAACTAGGGATAAGAGCTAAATTAAATATTTGCACATAAATAAAAGCTATTGATAATTCAATAATTAATTGTTCTAATAGAGCACTGACCAGAGATTCTTATTTTCGATCATAAAAGGTGAATGCGAGTCTGAGGAAGTAGTTGGTGAGTCCATTAACAAGTTAATATTCAGATGAAACATGAATGACGTGTAGAGCATCACTGTGAAATTTGCTACCTATGAAGTGAAAATCAATTGCATAATGTTTCATTCTGAAATGAAAATATTAGATTGGAGCATAGATGAGTGACACCAATATTAATGTCACACTCACAGTAGATAATGATTTATTATTTAAAACTTTGAGATAAATAATTATTATTTTATTTTATTTTGTGTAAAAAATAATGTACTATTTAGTTAAAATATTATTTAATTAAAATAAAGGTCCGTTTAGTTCGTTGATTCGAGTTTTTAATTCGAGTTGAGATGTGATTTTATGTGAGATCTTTTTACTGTAATAAAAAAGTTAAATGCGACTGTTTCTGAGAGTTTTTTACTGTAACAAAACACAAATTCTAAACTCAAATTGGTTAAATAAACGGAGCCTAAATTTTTACTTATTGTCACGGTTCTTTTTCTATTGTAGTATAAAAGAGGTACTTAAGGAAAATAAATTGGGATGGAAAATAGAAAAGTCTTTCCTATTTCATATGTAATTTTCTTTTATTATTGACATTATTTTATTATTCGTAGATTCATAGATATTATCTTTATATCATCCTTGATGCAGTGTGAAGTTTCTATATCAAAATTTGGTGCACGAATAACAAAACTTTATAGCATACTCTAACGAGATTAACTACTTAACTATCCCTAATTAAGCCAATGTTCACTCAGGTTTGGAGTGTTTAGTATGAGAATTCGTGACATGGTTTAAATCATGATTCGTGACTTGACTCGTTACAGTATTTTCTCTCACAAAAAATAAACCTAAATTGAAAATAATTCTAAATCATGATTCTAGATAAAAAAAAAAAAGTTTTGTGAGCATTAGCGCAAATACCAGAAATATCCTTGGCCAGTCACAATTTTCCCACAGATTTTGTGATTATTAGAACTTTAGTGGGAAGTATTTGAAAAAGAAAAAGTTTCGTGGGCGTTAGTGCAAATACTGGAAATATCCTGGCCAATCAAAATTTTGCACTGGATTTTTCCATTTTCTGAACTGCGTTCTCGAAGAGACAGGACACTATCCACTATCACTTGGAGCGAAAAATGCTAACGCTCAGAGGGTTTCTGCCCTCTTCTCTGTAAGTATTCGATCAACTTTCTTTCTCGTCATTTCATTTTCAGAAGTTTCAATTTCGATTCATTTTCACTCCATTTTCGAAAAATCTCCTGGAAAAGCACAAGAAAGTTGTGGAATCATTCCGTGAATTTGCAAATTTGTTAATTTACTCTAGAAGTTCCAATTTTCTTTGTAGATTGACCTAGAATTCGTGGATTTAATCCATGCGATTCGGTTTACGAATTCTTAGGAGTTATGAAGTAATGACTTCGATTTTTATGAGACCGTTCTTTACGGACTAACGATTTTTTTATTTTATTTTATTTTTATTTTTTGTAATGCTTTTCTCTATGATGGATTCAAATGCAGTGAATTAGGGTTTTTGTGGAAATAATGCTTGTTTTTTGGTTTTGTTAATTGCAGTTTCCTAAATGTTTCATTGGGTATGCGTTGTGGCGAAACGAATCAGTTATTGTTTCCGTACAATCTACACAGCCAGATAGCCAAAGGTATTTATATACTTTCCCCATATTTGAATTATATATCGTTTGAAATTATATAGCTTTTGTGATTTTCCTGGTAGTGGCTTTGAAAGAAGGGAAATAATAAAGGTACCAGGAATATTCATAATTTTTATCCTGAACTGTAATAGACTTATATTTTTTTTATTTTTTTATTTTTTTATTTTTAAACCTTAAAGTTGTGAATTATGGCTGAAAGTTTGGAATTTGTAATGAGTTTGATCAGAAATACATGAAAAGGGCTGATGCCAATTGTGTTTCAAAAAGAGGGGAAAAAACAGAAAGTTAGAAAAGTAAAAATAAAAATAACAGAAAGTTGCATTCCTCTTTAGCTGAAGACGAAAAAGAACATGTCCTTGTGGTTATGGTTCCTTGCTTCCTTCCTGTTCTTAATGAAATTCGTTGTCTTAGTCTTGGTTTAAAATTACTCTGGAAAAACTTGCTGATAATCTGCTTAGAATTAGTCCTTTAGAACTTCCTTTACTATTTGATCTATGTGATTGTGCTTGTGTATATCTTTGTTGGTCTTATTACAGAAAGCAAAAGGCACAACGATTTTCAACTAAAGGCTGGCTTGTGGGACTCCATAAAATCTGGGTAATTTGATTTTATAAACACGTGCGAGTGTGTGTGTTCCTTTCCTTTTTCCCCTCCATAGCTGTTTATCCCATACTGACAGGAGAGAGAAAAAAACGTACTCATTGGAATGTGGCTGCTAGCTTACTTGGCAAACATACTAATGTTTAGTCCATTGAATGTCATATGTGGAATTCTTTATTTCAGCTTTTCCTAAGCCGGAAAAGAAGTTTTTAATAACTAATTGACTATGTTGTACGTAGTTTTACTTGCATTTTAGGTGGTTAAATTACTTAAATGCATCTTATTACAGGTTTATGAAAAACAGTACAACACAAGTCATTGAACCTCCTTCCACACTTGAGGAAGAGGAAGAACCTTTGCCTGAAGAGTTTGTTCTTGTTGAAAGGACTGAACCAGATGGAGTGATTGAACAAATAATATTTTCTTCGGGTGGAGAAGTTGATGTTTATGATCTTCAATCTCTATGTGACAAGGTAACCTTTTTGTTTTTCGTAGCCTTTTTCTCACATGCATATGGAAGAACGTATTTGATGTTTAAACCCTTGAGATTCCTACTTTTTATGTCTTCATTCTCATTTCTGTTGGCTACTTGATCTTTCTTGTTGCTTCAGACTTTTGAATATTAATCTATCTGAAACGCATTCGGTTCTTGTTAATTTCTATTGGTGAAAGTCAAATGCGTGTTAATAGGTTGGCTGGCCTCGGAGGCCTCTTTCAAAACTGGCTGCTGCTTTAAAGAATAGCTATATGGTAGCTACTTTGCATTCAGTTCGGAAGTTTCCAGGATCAGCAGGATCAGGTATATAGCGATACTGACATTCTAGCCGTATCAATCTTTCATATATAATCGGTGATGCAAGATGTACTATACCTGTTGCTATGTCTAAAACTATTTGATGAACATCTTAGTGTACTTGAAGTTATATGACAGAGCGAAATGACCAAAAGAAGCTAATTGGAATGGCTCGTGCTACATCGGATCATGCCTTCAATGCTACAATCTGGGATGTCCTTGTTGATCCTTCCTACCAGGTATAGTAAACTCGAGCTTGAAGGTCTAGCAAAATATACGCGTGATAGGCCTGACCTATTTTGTGTGTCCGTATAACTTTTGTCTTCTAATGTTGTAAAGCTGTGGAGATTGTGGTGGGTGGAAAAACTGCAATCTACTTCACCCAAATCTAGATTGTGCCTTTACGCAAACAAAAAGAAAAAAAAGTCTAGATTGCACATCATTTGTGTCCCAAATTTAGCATCATTTCGGATTTTTATACGTTATTGTTTGCAGTGATGGATCCAGGATTTCAATTGAGTGGGGGCACACATGAAGACATTTTATAAATCAAAATAGTAAGAAATAAGCAAGAAAATTTCATCAAATAAATATGTTATTATAATTGTCACTACAAAAAGTAACATCATTAGAATGGAAAAAAAGTTAACAAATTGTTTCATCATTATAATACTAAAAAAAATACAAGATTAACACTATTAGTAAATAAATCTAATTTAAATTATTACATACCCCATATATGGATTGTTGTCTAATTTTTGGATGGAAAGCAAAAGAAAAAAAAAAAAAAAAAAAAAAAAAAAAAAGAAGAGGAAAATTGATGATGTATACTGTGGTTTTAGAAATCGGAAGAATCGGTGGAATTGTGTAGGGGGAAAGAAATGAAAAGAGACAGATAGGTAGAGACCGGGTGAGAGAAAAGCAAGAGAGAGAAGAAAACATAAATTACATTCCAAAAGCTTCTGTTTGGTCAGCAACTCAGCGTGCAAAATTAAGGGGCCAAAGGTTGCTGATAGCAAATATGGACAAGAGGGTGTGATGTAAAAGTAAAAGCCCTATCCATCAAATCTTCAAGCCCAAAATAACTAGGGAGAAAGAGGAAAATAGGCCAAAATTTGAGATAAATTAAAATTAATAGGCCAATAGTTTACATAAGTTAATAAATAGGCTAAATTATTATTTTCATCCATAACTGGTCTGGTTATGAACCATAACTTAACAAGTTATTATTCATAATTGTCCATAACTTGTCCGGTTATGAATCATAACTTGACAAAAAATTTCTATTTTGGCCTAAAATGTTGGCCTATTTTTTACTATTTCCCAAATAAACTATACTTAAAAAAGGCCCAAAAAATTGCTGGAGTTATCAAAACACTGGGGGCACACGCAAAAAATATTTAAAAATCACTATATATTTAATGCTACTTTGTTTTGCCCGTAAGGGCACGTGCCCTCAGTGGCCCTATACTGAATTCGTCCCTGATGGTTTGCAATATCTGTTTTAACCCTGAATAAATAATGGCACCATGGTAGGTTGGTTGAAAGATGTTTATTGGACCTTCTCGTTAATTGGTTCTGCTAATTATTTTTTATAATATGCAATCTGATTATAGTATTCTGACTGTATCATTCAGGGTCAGGGCCTCGGTAAGGCTCTTGTTGAGAAGCTTATTAGGGCTCTTCTGCAAAGGGACATTGGCAATATTACCCTCTTTGCGGATAGTCAAGGTATATGATAAAGCATCTATATATAAGGATATGTTTGGTAGGAGGGATGGAGAGATGGGGGGAAGAAGAGGGGTGGAGGGAGAAGGTAAATTATTTGTTTGGTTAGAAGGAGAAGAGGAGGGAGAGGAGATATGGAAGGAGAGTCTCCCTCCAGGCCCACCATTTTGGATCCTTCAATTGATGGAAGGAGCTAACGAATCCGCTCTAAATTAAAAGAAAATGACTTTTTTTACCCTTCAAAAGAAATTATTAACAATTACCAAAATAGACAATATAGTAATTAAACAAATAACTACCACCTATCCTCTTAATTCCCCCTCCCTCCTACCAAACAACATAAATGATTATTATAATCCTCTCCATCCTTCACATTCTCCATCCCTCCAACTCTCTTCATCCCTCCTACCAAACGGAGGCTAAAAGTAGGGTTCAAAACATTGTTGTAAGACTTGAATTATCTAGATCGATGATCCTTTATGATGAAGCCTTCCCTTTCCGTGATGAGCATTTCTGTGATTTGTCCAATTTGCTCATCAGGGGTTTTATTCATTTCTATAGTAGTGTGGGAAACTAAAATCATAAAAACTAGTCCTATTTAAGCATATGAACTTTCATCTGTGTTGCTTTTTTGTAATGTTTGCTTTTTTCCTTGTGGCTCCATTTTTGAATAATTGAAGGTTGTAATTAACTTGTTCTGTTACACCCCTATTGCAGTTGTGGAGTTCTATCGAAATTTGGGTTTTGAACCTGATCCAGAGGGAATTAAGGGTATGTTTTGGTACCCAAAATATTAAGTCAACATCATCTCTCTGGGAATCTCACACTGGTACAAGAAGTATTAAAAAAAATATAGTACAGATGATGAAAGATTGGCTTCAACAAGGTAAGAGTTTATTTTAGCAGTAGTTTGTTCAGCTAGTTCAGAGACTTCAACAATTGTGATTGCCCCGTGGATTGTAAATCTGACAATTATGCCATTTGTATTTTCTACACGCAATCAAAGTTTTACAAGTTTTTATGCGATTTAGATGTATTGAATTGCAAAAAATTATGATTGTTAAGTAAGCCTTGTTATCTTGCTTGACAAGACTTGTTATCGACTTTGTCAACCTCTATGATATTATTCAGAAGCATAGCTTAAGGAGTAAATTCAGATGGACTCATTATTTAACACTTACATTTTTTTTTATATCATTTTCTATCGTGCAGCCCCCCGCCTATGCGTTTGTATAGCCGGTCCCAAGCTTGGGTAAAGGAGGAGGGTTGCGGTAGGTTGACGATCAGTGTAAAAATAAGTCACTCTCAAGAATTTCACTCACATAGAATTTGTTGAGGCGTTCCCTACGTGTGACGCGCTATGCTGGGTCCCGGGTATAGTGTTAAATAGGCAAGGGGGGTCTTCGCACATATATGAATGTGTGCGGGGGGAAAAGTGAGCTCATGCGCTATGTCGGGCCCCGGATATGGTGAAAATTATGCAAGGGGGGTCCTTGCACATTCATGGATGTGTGCAAGGGGCAGAGTTAGCCCATGATAAGAAAATTCGTTTAGGTAGTTGGAATGTAGGTTCTTTAACTGGTAAATCTATGGAGTTAGTAGATGTTATGGTAAGAAGAAGAATTAACATTTTATGCTTACAGGAAACGAAGTGGACAAGAGAGAAAGCAAAAGAGATTGGAAATTTAGGACGCAAGTTATGGTATACAGGTTGGGAAAGGAATCGTAATGGAGTTGGTATTCTAGTGGACAAAACCGTGAAGGATGACGTCGTTGAGATTAAGCGAATAGGGAATATAGTTATTATGCTCAAATTGATACTAGGAATAAGTTAATCTATGTAATTAGTGCTTACGCTCTACAAATAGGATTGGATGCGGAAATTAAAGTCAAGTTCTGGAAAGGCATGGATGACTTAGTGTGTTGTATAGGCAATGAGGATAACATTTTCATTAGAGGAGATTTCAATGGGCGTGTTAGTAAGGATAGGGAAAACTTCAAAAGGATCCATGGTGGTTTTGGTTTTGGAGCTCGAAACGAAAAAGGAAAATCTATTTTGAAATTTGCGTTGGGACATGATTTTATCATAACAAACACATTTTTCAAGAAAAGAGATTATCACTTGATAACTTTTAAGAATAGAAGGAACTTAAGCCATATAGATTATTTTCTCACTAGGTATAGAGATCGTTCTCTATGTAAGAATTGTAAAGTAATTCTTAGAGAAATACTAGCCACCCAACATAGATAAGTGATCTTAGATGTGAGCATTAAGCTTTGCTATAGAAAGATTAAGATAAACCACCTCCCACGAACTCGTTGGTGGCATTTGAAGGGAATAAAGCAATTGACTTTTAAAGAGAAGTTGTTAGATGAAGCTACTTGGTCATATGTAGGTGATGTAAATACTATGTAGGATGCCATGGCCAGCTGCATTAGAAAAGTGGCAAAGGAGGTACTAAGGAAATCTTGAGAGGTAAATGCCCCCCTAGGAAAGAAACCTGGTGGTGGAGTGAAGAAGTTCAAAAGGCTATTAGGACCAAGAAGAATTTATATGGAGATTTACCAAAATATAAGGATGTTGAAACTTTTAATAAGTACAAGGAAGCGAAAATAGAAGCTAAGCGAGCAGTTGGTAAGGCTCATTCTACTTACTTAGATGAGGTATAAAGGAAACTTGAGACTAGAGAAGGACATAATGATATATATAAACTAGCTAATATAAGAGAAATGAAGTGTCAGGAGATAAATCAAGTGATGTGTGTTAAGGATGATACATATCAGGTTTTGACAAGAGACAAAGACATTAGGGAAAGGTGGAAAAGTTATTTTGAGAAGCTTTATAATGATGATCAGGCGATAGAATTTGACAATCTTAGATCACAATGAGAACCTAATGTGATGTATATAAGAGGAATCAGTCTCAAAAGTTAAAACTGCACTACGGAAGATGAAAAAGGGGAATACATGTGGGCTAGATGATATTCTAATAGAGGTTTGGATGGCGTTAGGAGCTGCTGGAATTATGTGGCTCACTAAGCTTTTTAATGAGATACTGAAGAAGCATTTGCCTGATGCATGGAAGAAAAATATTCTTGGCCCCATCTTCAAGAATAAATGAGATGTGTTGAATTGTAACAATTATAGGGGTATAAAGTTAATAAGTCATACTATAAAACTTTAGGAGAGCTGTCGAAAGGAGATTAAGGGCAACAACTACCATCTTAGGTAACCAATTTGGCTTCATGCCAGACAGATCATAGAAGCCATTTTTTTTCTTAGGATGTTGATGGAAAGGTACAGAGAAGCCAAGACAAACTTACTTATAGTCTTTCTAGATTTAGAAAAGGCATATGATAAGGTGCCGATGGAAGTTTTATGGTGGGTGCTAGAAAAGAGAGGAGTGCATGTCACGTATATTAAGCTAATCAAAGACATGTACGATGAAGTGGTCATGAGTGTGAGAACTGTTAGAGGCTATACGACAGAGTTCCCCATTCAGATCAGCCTTCATCAAGGATCTACTCTTAGTCCTTATCTTCACCATTATGATGGATGAGCTCACAAGAGAAATCCAAGATAGAGTTTCTTGGTGTATGCTTTTTGCGGATGATATAATTTTTGTTGATGAACATAGAGAAGGAGTTAACCGTAAGTTAGAATTATGGAGACAGACTCTCGATACGAAAGAATTTAAGTTAAGTAGGATGAAAATTGAATACATGCATTTTAGGTTTAGTAACTCAAGTAATCAGAGTGATGAAATTTCTGTAGATGGTATGAAGATTGAGGCTTCTAGGAAGTTTAGGTACATTGGGTCTATAGTGTAGTATGAAGGAGATATAGAAGAGGATATTCAACAGATGATTAAGGCATGGTGGGTTAAGTGGAACAATGCAACGAGAGTGTTATGTGATGGTAGGATGCCAATTAAATTGAAAGGAAAGTTTTATACAACTGTAATCCGCCCAGTTATGTTATATGATAGTGAATGTTGGGCCATTAAGAGACAATATATATTTAAGAAGAGTGTGGCATAAATGCATATGTTAAGATAAATAAGTGACCATATGAGAATGGATCGCATAAGGAATGAAGTTATTCGTAGTAAAGTAGGTGTAGCACCAATAGAAGATAAGGTGCGCGAAAGCCGCTTGAGATGGTACGGGTATGTCTAACGTAGACCGCTAGAAGCACCAGTTCGTGCTTGAGAGGATATTCTTATACCTAATACTAGGAGAGGGAGGAGTAGACTAAGAATTACGTGTACCAAAGTCATTAGGAAAGACATTCCAGATCTAAGCATTCAGGAAAGTTTAATTTCGAACAGAGTTGTTTAGAAAAGTGAAATCTATTAGCTTACCCCAATTAAGTTGGGATTAAAGCTTCTTATTGTTGTTGGCTGTCCTCTACTAATTATTTGCCATACCATTTAAATTTAATAATTGCACTACATGAATAGAAATTAAATACTAAAAATACTTAAGTAATTCATGAGGTGTCAAAATTTAATTGGTGGGACGCCCAACGAGTTAGGAAAATTGGACTGGAAATCTTGATTACAAACCTCACATTTTTTACACTTATTGTGTCAACTCATTGTAAGACAAATCTATTGTTATACAGTGTCAGGGTGGTTCCTATTTACTGAAAGAGTTATCCATTTCATGGACTCCATCAGATTTAGATATGCAAGCAAAACATTTAGTTATGAATATTTGTCGATTTTCAAGTGTGAATACAAGAGTTTGTCCCTTTTCCCTTTTTGAATGAGTTGTATTATATTCTAACAGGGAGTGACAGAGCGGTCTGGCTTTCATGTCTCTGTTAGGTAGAGTTATCATCCATTCTATTTAGCAAGGCACGAATATATATATATATATATATATATATATATATATATATATATATATATTACCACTTAGCTTATTGACAGGGTCATTTGCGCGTGTCATTGTCTCAAAGGTATTTGTATTGAGATCCCACGCTAGAAAAGAATTCTTCTCCAAGTGCCGGATAAATAGATCTTGGGGGGATTAAAGATTATTGTCTATTAATGAAAGTTATGGTTTTTGATTGATTCAAGTAGATAACCCACTCGTATAATAATATGGATGTAATGATGGTGCGGTTTTCGTCTTGACTTCATATATAGTTTGTGTCCACCTCGTATGCATGTGAAATTTGTGGCATGAGCCATGAGTTGAATAAATAATCCACAAAAGTCTGCGTAGTATGAAAGTGACGATTGGTTCTTTTAACAATTGCCCCTATCACTACCTTTCACAAGTTTTACATAAGGTCAAGTTGAATTGTTACTTGTAATGGTTTGACCCGGTAAATTGAGGCGTGCGATATATATATATATATATATATATACATTTTTTTAAGGTTAGCAATATGAGCTACGACATGATAATAGGGTACGAACTCAACACAATTTTTTACCTATTTAAAAAAGAAACCATAGGTTATTTTATTGTTAACTCGAATTGACCTGTTAAAAAGTAAGTCTATTCATGTTAACCCGCGTGATATTAAATTGACTTGCTTAATCACTATTGTTTTTAATATATTTTTCCCTATTTTTGGTTGGATGTGTTTTAGATTTTTAGGATTTAATTATTTGTAGAATGGAATTGATTTGATTTTGAGGAATATGTGTTTTATGTTATTTTTATATAATTTGTGCGTAAATGGTAGATTTAAAGTAAAAAAAAATGAAGTCATGGGACATTAGCGGGTTCCAAGTTGATTTTGGATTGAGTGGATTGTTATGGATTTTAGGTCTCAAAGGTAATGGATTCGTACAGGTTAGTGTTGAAATTTTAGACGAGCCGTCCGCGATCACCGAAAAGTTTAAATTTTTGCCCAATTACCGAACCCGGATTGCCCAAAAATTCAGGTTGCCTGTCCCGACCCGATTTTCACCTTAGACGGGCATCAGGCAAGAGTTGGCTACCCGTGCCCAATCGGGTTGCCCATTGCCCGACCGATTGTTTGAATTTTCAAACTGTTTTTATATTATTTTTTATATTGTATAATTTGTATATATATATATATATATATTATATTACAATTTGAAATTTGAAAGGAACACACGAATTATATAAAAAAAAATTATTTCTTTATTGATTTTTAAATTTATAATTCATGATTGTCTCGTTAAAAATCTTACCAAGAAAGACCCAATTGGGATAAAAACTTGGTAAGAAAAAAATGGTGCAATCACTGTGGGACGAATTACAAATTTAATGAACTTACGAAGTCTATACAAGATTACAATAACACTATACAAATTAGAAATTACAAAGTAAATAAATTTTTATAAATTACAATAATAAAATTTAATTTGAAGCAGAAGGATTGTCTTGAAAATTAAAAGTTAATCTATTAAACTCGTCAATCCATTCTTGGCTTGCCGGTGAGATTGTATTGTGTAAGCGTTGGTCGAAACGATCTCAATCTTTGATGCACACCAAAGCTTCAACAATATCCTGTTGTAATGCGTTTCTCCGTTCTTCAAGTATTCGGCCGGTTGTACTGAATGCTTGTTCGGCTGCAACAATGGAGACTGAGATGGAAAAAATATCCATTGCCAGTCGTGTTAGGATCGGCCAAGTTAAAGCTCGTGCCTTCCACCACTGAACCAAATCAAACATTTCACTACTGTCTGCAACTAAGCCCTCACTCAAGTACATCATTAACTCGTTGAATCCGACGTTGTTGCCGCCACCTCTTGATGAAAATTCACTCTCAAATTCTTCTTAACCTTGAGTCGTCGTCGTCGTCTTCTTCTTCTTCTTCTTAGACAACCCGAAAACATTCAAGAATGAATGCAGATTGTCATCTTGTTGTTGCGGTTGTTCAACATGAGGTGTGTTTCTAAACTTACTTTCGAAAGAGATATAGAGAGAATATTTTTTCCTTTATAATAGGAAATTGGTCAGTAGTGTCGATAGCTAAAAATTCATCTAAGTTATCTAATCTGCTTTCTAAACCTTCTAATTTTAATCTAGGGTCAAAAATAACACCGAAACCATACAACATTGGTAATTTAGACCAATATTTTTTAAACTTCTTTTCCATAGAGGCGATAGGAACTCTTAAAATCTCGTGTGTCCTAAATTCACTAAATAAAATAGATATTCTTAAAAGTTCTCCTAACGCTAATGGTGACGTTGGGTAATAAGTTTCACTAAGCTTTAAGGTAACTTCGTGAAATCTACCTAAAAAGTTATACAAGAGTTCGGCAACTTGCCAACCAATTTCATCTATAAATCCTGATCCTAATTTTGCACTAACATTATTTGTTATAGCATCTTTAAAGGTGATGTTTTGTTCAAGCATTATATAAGTAGAGTTCTATCTTATGAGCATATCTAAGGCTAATGTTCTAGAATTTTGATTACACGCTTGTAGAAATATAAACCAATCTTGTATTCTTTGATTACTACATTGAATTCAAGTAATGTTATCTCTAATTCTTCTAATATGACATGATATTGATTTTAAACTGAATTTTACTATTAAATTAATTATATGACATGCACAACGCTGGTAAAATATATCATTATTACCGAATAAACTTAAATCATTTTCAAAAAAGTTCTGTTACTTTAGTATTTGCAGTTGCATTATCTAATGTTATGGCCATTATTCTATCTCTTAAACAATATTCATCAATGACAGATAAAATTGTGTTATACATTAAATTAGCAGTATGTGATCCTATAATACATTTGTAACCTAAGATTCTCTTATCCAAATCAAAACCTTTATAATAATGTTCAGTTACAGCTAAATAATCCTTGTTGGCAACGGCGGACTAAATATCCGTCGTTAACGCAACACAACCACTAGTAGAATGTAGAAGGTTGATTAATGCTTCCCTTTTTTGTTTATATAATTTTAATGCATTTTTTCTAAGAGTAGTTCTAGAAAACAATTGTGCATTAGGATTATGTATAATTTTAATATAACGCTGTCAATTTCTTTGTTCAATAAAACTAAGTGGTTGGTCTAATGTGGCTATTAATCGTGCCATTTTATACGATCAACTTGCAGATCGTATTTCCACGTGCTTAGACTGCCGGTTTGGTAGTCAAATAATAATTGTGTTAGACGGAGATTAGCTCCGCCTCCTTGCTTTTGAAGACACTTTTCAAAGTGTCTTCTTAAGTGTGTAATGCCGTAAATAGTGTTACCTTGCAATTTATCACCACAATATTTACATTGAGCTATGTATTTAATGTTACTGTTATTGTCGACCTCCTCAAATGTGTTGAAGTTTGAGGTGCGCTTGCATTTCTTCTTAGAACTTGCAACACTTGTGCTAGCACTATCACTTGCCTCTCCTCCACGCCCACCAGTGCCACCACCATTACGTTCCCGACCTCTAGTACGTCCATCAGGGGTCGGATTTGCAGTTTCCTCAACAACTCTTTCCGTAGTTTGTGATTCCTGTGTTTAAAAAACATTAGGAAATTGCTCTTCTTAGATGTTAAATTAGGCATCAATGGGAATATCATCACCATAACCAGAAGAAGCCATTATGAAAAATAAGAGAGATTGAAAGCGCTTTGAGAGAGATTAAGAAAGATCGAGAGAGATTTAAATGAGATTAAGAGAGATTTGAGAGAGATTAAGAGAGATTAAGAGAAATTGAGAGAGAATGAGAGTTTTTGGGTGAGGAAAATGGTTGGGGGGAGATGGGGTATTTATAGGAAAATTTTTGGCTCGAAAAAAAAAATTTCCCCAAAAAATTTGGGTCCAACAGCTAGTAAAATTTTCGGGCACTCAGGTCGGGTCATGCATATCAGGCAATGGTAAATATAAATAGCCGTTAGGGTTTGAATTTTTGGGCAACAATTGGGCAGCGATCGGGTTCGAGCAAAAAGATCTGTTGGGTTCAAAATTCGGGCAGATTTCGGGCTAACGGTCAAAAAAATTCAGACATTTTTGGGCAACGGGCAAAATTCGGGCTAATGGTAAAAAAAATTTGGGTAAAATTCGAGCAAACTTAGGGCAAATTTCGGGCACATTCGGATTACGCCGGAAAATTCAAAAAAAATCGGGCGGATGGCGGGGGACGACTTCTCCACAGCGGCCGAGCCTGTGCTAATGATAAAAAAAACTTTGAACAAGAACCTATAAACAAACTAATGATAAAACATATAAAATCTTTATAAAGAATGGGAGATGAGGATAAGGAGAGAAAATAATATCTTTTAAGATTTGGAACGAATAATATTTAGTACACAACATATTAGTACAACATTATCCTATCTTATTTCCTCAAAAATTGCGACAATAATCGGCATAATGACATTTATGAAATGTGCTTTTAAATGTATATATGAATCTTCTTCCACAAAAGAAAATCTTGTTTAAATTTTTTCAGGCTACCCAAGCCTATGCTTGACAAAATACCTCGGACAGGTGGCGAATGACACTTGCTTGCCGTGTCTGAAAATTTTCGGACACTGGGCATGCTCGCCACCCGAACTTGCACCACTAATGCAGGTCGTGTTTGTGTCAACTTGTGTTAGGGCAAACCGTGTTAGGATGAAAATTTTCAATCCATTCATACCGCTAGTCGTGTTAAGGTTAGAGTAATTTGTATAAATATTAACTCTCAACTTGACACTAACATGATCTCCCAATATGAATTGCCACTTGTAGTATTATGTATTGGTCTTTTAGGTTGGTTCAATGATTGTCTACATTGTGATCCTAAAGCCGCTGGAGATGAGTTAAATTTAATGAAATGTTATAAGTTAAAGTTGTGTAACTTATTTCCCACAATAATATCTAAAGTCAAAACAAGAAAACAAGATATACTTTTCATGTCCATCGAGCTTAGATTAAAAAAAAAAAAAAAAAAAAAAAAAAAAAATAAACTATTCCTCAGTTGAAGCTACATTCAGAAAATTCAACTAAATTATATTTGCTACAAGCAAAAAGTGAAAAAAAAAAAAAAAAAAAAAAAAAAGAAAGAAAACTTGACCTGCGTACAGTGACGAATCCACGAGTTTTTGTTGAGGGGGCTAATAACCACAGCGATATTTTTATAAAAATTAATAATAATTAAATACTTAGATTTCCTAAGAATAGTCATGTAGATTAACTTTACCATTGATGCAGTTTAATTTCTGTATCTTTTATGTATTTTCCATAGTTCCACTAGATTGGTCCTGGTCCTCTTTCTTCTTTTTTCATTTTTGTTTTTGTTTTTGGTTTTTTCGATATTATCAATACTCTTTCTCAAAAAAAAAAAAAAAAAGTGTAAAACTGCGGGATAGAGTGTAAATTAGTGTCAAGTACATAATTAGAATGCTCTATTGACATGACTTGATGCTAGTTGTCCTTGTTCTCTATTTGCAGAAGAGGGGAAAAAAATGGATTCCTACTTTTCCTAAATCTTCATTATTTAGGGGTTTTTGTGATGAGAAGAAAATTGTCAACGTGAAAACCTTGAAGCTTTCATTAAAAAAAAAAAAAAGGGATTGTATATATGCTGTCTAATTAGAAACACGTCTAGCTGCATGTATAATTTTATGTAATTTTTTGGAGTGACAAGGAAATTTATATCATAAAATAAATTGCTACGTGAAGACATTGAAAATTATATTCGTTTAGTATAACTTGTATATTTCACACATGTATTTATAAATGATAACTTTTATGGTGTGGGGATAAGAATTCTCTCCACAGTATTAAGAATATAATAATTTATGCATTTTACGTTACGTTTAGAATAAAATAAATAATAATAGATTTGTGAATTTTAAAAGAAATTCTATGATAACTTACACATTTAAATGATATAATTTCAAATTTTGTACATTAAAATTGTAAAAATTACGATAAGACTTATATACCGACATAAGTGTCATTAAAAAGAAATATATTCCTATCTATGCATGGTATTCGAAAGATCAAAGTATAATAGTTGAACTAACTATTGAACAAAGGGGCATTTATATGTTTTAAGTATAATATAAATTGAAGATGAGTTATTGTAAGAATTTAAGTGGAGTTATAATATTTATAAGCCACTATAGTATTATGTGGGTTCTAGAAATTGTATACGTACACGAAACTCTTTTATGGCTCGCACATACGCCCAAGCTGGGCAATGAGGCTGTACAGTCATACGTGTCACGTGTAGAAATACGACTTGAATTTATTTTTTAAACAATTATACGGTCAATCACGTTTGCTCTCTCTTCTTCAAAAACTTGTCGTGTCCTCAAGTGATTAGCAGTGAGAAACCCGTAAGCAGTCTCTGTCGCAAGGGGTAGTAACACAAGAAAAAAAAGTGTAATTCTCTGGTATCTCAAGCCTTCATATCGATTTTTTCCAACATTATATATTATATGGCTTGAAATTTGCAAAACTCTCTAGCAGACTTGACTCACAATATTTTTCGTTCTTTTTTCTTTTATATATTTGGCTTTTAGGATTGGAATTTAATATGCATGTATAGAAGTCAACGACGTACGAGCTTCGGCAACAAAAAAATAATAATACGAATAAATATAAAATAAAAAAAAAAAAATACAAAAAACATAGTAGATTTTCAGTACGGATCGAACGGTATTATAACATGAATGATTTACGTAATTAGCGAGCTAGTCAAATACCCAAACGTTTTTGTCTCCTCTTCTGGGTATAATTGAATTTTCTCAAATCGTATCTTCTATTATCTATTCAATGCAGCCATTTTCTTCCGTAATGATCTCTAATTCAAAGCAAGAAATAAAAATAAACGCTTTGAATAATTAACCTGTCTAACCCACACGTAATATTGAGTTAGAATTTAGATAATGGATGAGATCAATGAGTGGATGCTAACCTAATACAACAATTTAATAAGAAAATAAAAGGGAGACAAAAACAAATAAATCACATGGTTCGATAAAGTGCCTACAACGTATTAGGAAAAGAAAGATTAATCAAGGATGTTCAGGACAGTCACGAGTGTGAGAACTGCAAGAGGCTACATGACAGAGTTTCCCGTTCGGATCGGCCATCATCAAGGATCTTCTCTTAGTCCTTATCTTTTCACCATCGCAATGGATGAGCTGACAAGAAAAATTCAAGAAAGAGTTCCTTAGTGTATGCTTTTACAGACGATATAATTTTAGTTGATGAAGATAGGAAATGAGTTAACCGTAAGTTAGAATTGTAGAGACAGACTCACGATACGAAGGGATTTAAGTTAAGTAGGATGAAAACTGAATACATGCATTTTAGGTTTAGTAACTCAAGTAATCAGAGTGATGAAATTTCTTTAGATGGTGTGGAGATTAGGGCTTCTATGAAGTTTAGGTACCTTGGGTTTATAGTGCAGTACGAAGGAGATATAAAAGAGGATGTTCAACAGAGGATTAAGGCAGGGTGGGTTAAGTGGAACAATGCTACGGGAGTGTTATGTGATGGCAGGATGCCAATTAAGTTGAAAGAAAAGTTCTATAAAACTATAATCTACCCAGTTATGTTATATGGTAGTGAATGTTGAGCCATTAAGAGACAACATATATCTAAGAAGATTGTGGCATAAATGCATATGTTAAGATGAATGAGTGACCATATGAGAATGGATCGCATAAGGAATGAAGTTATTCGTAGTAAAGTAGGTGTAGCACCAATAAAAGATAAGGTGCGCGAAGACCACTTGAAATGGTATGGGCATGTCCAAAGTAGACCGCTAGAAGCACCAGTTCGTGCTTGGGAGGACATTCTTATACCTAATACTAGGAGAGGGAGGAGTAGACCAAGAATTACGGGGACCAAAGTAGTTAGGAAAGACATTCTAGATCTAGGTCTTCAGGAAAGTTTAATTTTGAACAAAGCTACGTGGAAAAGTGAAATTCATATAGCTGACCCCAATTAAGTTAAGATTAAGGCTTGTTATTGTTGTTGTTGTTGTTCTTTTAGTGTCATCACGTATGTTAGATTTGATGTTATGTCTGGTGTTCAAGATGATGTTGGAATATTGTCTGGAACACTGCTTAATTAATTAAGATCCGGGTTAATTACGTACAGTTAGCAGAATAAAGTATAAAAAGTAAATGAACACACAATATGATATCGCAGTTCGGTGGTGCGAGGCCACGCCCAGACAATAAACAATTCACTATGTTCCAGAAATTACAGACACTCGATGGATTTATTCACTTAAGGACTCCCTCCTAGACAATAACGCCACTGTGATGAATCTCCACAGTAATTGTTTAACGTGCACCACACGTCTTCTATTCACCTAACGAACTCCCTTCGACCGGCAAAGCTTCCTCTCGAAAGCAACAAATCCCTCTCCCGAAGGACGATTTCAATAACTCATAAAAACTCACAGACATCTCTCAGAATATTTTCTCAGTAATAAGCTCTCAAATTCACAGACTTTTCCTCTGGAGATATTATATTAAATCCATGTAAAAAATGCTCTGAAATAAAGTCAAGAGAATCTCATTCAATCCTCTCTTGATAAGATCTCTATTACATCCACGATTCTCTCTCCTGAACTCCAATCAAATAATCTTTCTTTCAAATTCGGATTGTGCGACAAACCTCTTTCCAATTCAAACAATTCGTCCATTAATCACTTTATCTTTGCGTTTGACCACTTCCAAAGGCTTTGAATTGTACAGCACATCTTTTAAATTCAAAGCAAGATATATATATATATATATATAAATATGATGCCTTTGAAGTATATCTCACGGTGACCATATTGAAACAAACCAATGCATATTCAGATTATACATATACTTTTCAAATCTGAATTACCCCTTTAAAATAGCAACTTAATTTTCACATTATCTTGCATGCACGTAGCTCCATTAACTCCATCTTCCATATGATCTTCAAAAACAATTTTCAATTTCAAATTTGGATTGTACAGCAAATTCAACAAATTCAAATTAATGCAACTTCAATTCCCATGAGTTGGATAAGTTGCAAATATCAAAACCATATCTCCTTCTTTTCCACGTTTATAACCTTCTCAAATCTAGATAATCATCAATTTAAATTCTCCACATAATTTTTTTGATCCTTATCTCTTTCTAGAATCTTATTTAAATTCAAATAATCAATGCATTATCTTCCTTTGACCAATGCTTTATCTTTATCTCTCCAAATTTGATTCTGAATCTTCTTCTGCAATACAAAATCTTCTTAAACCTATTTTTTAAATTTTTACAAGATTGCTAATAAATTACTAACTAATAAAAAATACCTAACAACGTATAGTATACGTATGAAAGCAAAACTAGCCAGTAGAAGTCAAATCTGAATTGTCTATGCAATTTGGCTAAATTTGCTGGCATATATGATGTATCTTTGTCTTCATCACCATATATCTCGGATATATAAAATTGAATTTTCAGAGATTGCGTGCTTTGCTATCGACATATTGTTTACTGTTCAACTGAGCGACATCCCATTTTTCTTTTGTTTTTCTTTTTCAAGAAATGATGATAAGAGGGAATAACTCTTGTAAAAAATCTCCAAAACATGCATCATATTTGATTTTCTTAACTCTCTAGGAAAAAGTTTCACTAATTATTATATGGATTTTTGTTTTTTTTTTTTAAGCAATTATGTGGATTGTTAGTATTTATGTTTGTTGCTTTATTTTCCGGGGAATAGTTTTCTTTTCTCCTTTTATTTTAAGTTTTTGTAATTTTCTTTTTATGATAACACAAATTGACTGGGAAAACGAGTTTCAGTGGGCGCCAACTTTTTTGGTATATACTAAAGTTTATTCCGATTTTTCTTTCTCTCTTTCTTTTGCTTAAAAAGAAAAAACTCTTAAATAAAAGAAGAAAAACATCTATAAATAAGCGACCCAACTCTAGTTTAACTTCAAACTCACATTCAAATATATCATAAACAAAAAAGAAAAATGAAGTCTGCATTCTCATCCTCAATTTTTCCAGGCCTTTTCCTTTTCCTTTCATTATTTTCCTGGGCCACTTCAGCTCGTACATCACACGATAACTTTCTTCAATGCCTCTCCTATAATTTTCCAAACAATTCAGATCTCATTTACACTCCTGCAAAAAATATTTCCTCATATTTCTCAGTCTTGAATTTCTCCATACAAAACCCTAGATTTAATTCTTCTTACACTCCAAAACCCCTCGTTATTGTCACACCTTCACTTGTCTCCCATGTCCAAGCCACCCTCAAATGCTCAAGAAAACACGGCATGCAGATTAGAACCCGCAGTGGTGGCCATGATTACGAGGGTCTTTCTTATGTGTCTGAAGCTCCATTCGTTATAATCGATCTCATCAACCTTCGATCAATCGACGTAGACGTACAAAATGAGACTGCATGGGTTGGAGGTGGGGCAACAGTTGGGGAAGTTTACTATAGAATTGCCGAGAAAAGCAAAACTCTAGGATTTCCTGCGGGTCTTTGCCCCACCGTAGGTGTTGGAGGACATTTGAGCGGAGGAGGGTATGGAACAATGTTGCGCAAATATGGACTCGCGGCGGATAATATTATAGATGCGCAATTAGTAGATGTTGAAGGACGATTTCTTGATAGAGAATCCATGGGAGAAGATTTGTTTTGGGCCATACGCGGCGGTGGAGGAGCAAGCTTTGGAGTTATTCTCAAATGGAAGATTAAGCTTGTTCCTGTTCCATCAACCGTGACGGTATTCAACGTCAGTAGGAACTTGACACAAAATGCTACGCAACTTGTTCATCGGTGGCAATTCATTGCCCACAAATTTCATGAAGATTTATTCGTTAGACTCATCTTGCAAGCCATTAATTCTACCGATCAAGACGGCTCGATCAACAAAACGATACAAGTTGCCTTCAATTCATTGTTCCTTGGTGGTGTAGATAGGCTTCTTGCCTTAATGAAAGAGAGCTTCCCGGAGTTGGGTTTGGTGAGAGAAGACTGCACTGAAATGAGTTGGATTGAATCCACTTTGTATCTTCAGGGATTCTCAAGTGGAGATACCTTGGAAGTTTTGCTTGATAGAGTACCTCAATCTAGGCTTCCCTTCAAAGCAAAATCAGATTATGTAAAGGAGCCTATTTCGGAACATGTGTTGGAAGGAATATGGAAAATGCTGTACGAAGAAGAAGTTGGAATGGGCATATTGATCATGAATCCTTATGGTGGGAGAATGAGTGAGATCTCGGAATATGAAATTCCGTTTCCACATAGAGCGGGAAACATCTACAAAATTCAATACTTAATCTATTGGAAAGAAGAAGAAAGTGCCGTGGAATCACAAATCCATATAAACTGGATAAGAAGGCTTTACAGTTACATGGCTTCTTATGTATCAAAAAATCTGAGAGCTGCATATCTCAACTATAGAGATCTTGATATTGGGGTGAATAATGATAAAGGTGCGACAAGTTATGCACAGGCAAGCATTTGGGGCACCAAGTATTTCAAGAAGAACTTTAATAGGTTGGTTCAAATCAAGACCGCGGTTGATCCAACTAATTTCTTCACGAACGAACAAAGCATTCCCTCTCTTTCATATTCCTCGCGGAAGAAGAAAAGACATTAGGGATTTTCCTGTCGACGAGATGAATTATCATGTATATACTCTAGTGTTAGTCTATGGGTTTCTCATGAATAAGAATTTAACCTGCATATACATATCGACGTTATGAACAATATTCTAATTAGATATCGAAGTTGTACTCAGGTGTTTACACGTGAATAAAATCTAATGAGATTATAGTTCCAATGAAATACTCTTAATTGATATCCATTTACCTTTTGTGTAAGCTTTTAAGCTTAAAATAAAAAGGAACAAAAGAAAAATCTGCAGTAGGTTGCAATAGAGAAGTGACGAATTTTGAGATTTGGAAGAACAGGTGAAGGAACAAATTCTGAGAATAATGCAGTGGAATTCAACACTTGATAATTCAGCAACATTACAAATGAATAAACGTTGGAATACTAACTGAAAGATAAGTCATGGCCCTACATTTCAGCCACGAACCTGAACATGACACAAACTACCTAACCACTTCCTAAAGACTAGGACTCAAACATTAAAATATCTGAAATTAAAAAACAACAACTAGAGCATGTTCATAACAACTAAAACATGTGCATACACTGCAAACCTAAGACAAACAATTAACATTTTGAATGAAAACTGTGTTGGAGAATTTGAGAGTGGAGGATGAAAAGAAAGCAAATAATTTATGAGGTTGAGGCGTATAAAAATACTTTCTTTTAAAGTTTTATTTATACTCCCTTCTCAAAATTTGCTAATGAGTTTCTATTGTAAATTATCTCCAAGATACAACAAATCTTTGAACACAATATTTGGCAATAATATTGTATTCCAGAACATAAATCACGTCTGAAAATTTTTAGGGAGTTAATAAAGACAATGGTGCTATTTTATAAATGAACATATCCTCTTCAAACATCACAACCATTGACATAGAGGCACCTTTTCAATGTAAAGGTATTTCTTCATAGATTAATGCATCTATTACAAAAATTATATTTGTTGCTAATAGGTGTTCAGATATGTTAGAAATTATATCATCAATGGATGCAATGATTTGTAACGTTTCAGATCACAAATCACACACATATGCACAATTTTCTGCAAAATATGTGCTATAGCAGATGAAAAACCTGCTGCAACGGGTTTACCAAAACCAACATGATAATGACAGTGGCAGCGGCAAGAAAGGCGTTGCAGTGCCCTATATGCGCGCTGCAGCGTGCAGGCTCACTCAAGGAGGCGCTGCAGCCCCCATGGCCGCACAGACAACATCATTAGTGTTGTATCATCTGCTGCAATGTAATAAACACACGTTGCAGCATATTTTGCTATCCAAATTGTCTACACGTGTTTTATCAGTTTAAAAAATGTGTGATCTAAATTGAGAGACATATTACAATCTCTCTAACAGACGGTGATGTTGGTCGTGCATGTGTAGGTGTTTATGCAGTACTACTATGGTTACAACTATGTTGTTTTCTTTCTTCTTCACAGTTAAAAATTTTATTCATAGGGCATATTACATAATGTGGAAATTTTACTTTTTAAGAAATTGGGTTTCCATATTAAAATGTCCATATATTAACTACGCCAGAAAATACTCTAAACCGTCAGAAAATTAACTTCCCAACGCCATTGTAGGGTCGTTAAGTTAGCGTAAGCAAGTATAATTAGTGACGCGGTCAACGCATCGCTAAGTTAGTCATAAGTTTCCGACATCAAAATTTCATAGCTAAGTTATCAAAAAAGCGTGTACCACAAACGCTTTTCACAAAAATTTACCTACGCCATTAGCATCGGTAAGTTCCTAAAATCAAATTAAGCTTAACCTGTATAGAAAGACCAAAAAAAATCTAAAGTTAATCTCTCACACATGTTGGTTCATAAGTCATGGCAATCAGGTTAAGCGAAAGATCAAGCAATTTAATGATTTTTTTAACAAAGAAAAAAAATCACTAACACGGAAACACTGCATATCAAGCAACCAGGTTCTTCAAAGCCATCCTATTAAAATCTCTTCAAACCATCCTGTTAATCTCCACAGAGACATTTCGTCGAACAACAAAGATACGAACGGAATCTGGCATACTTCTTAAAATTTTAAACAAAAAAATCAGAACTAAGTCCTGTCGATGTGTCTCAATAAACTCCAGTTGCCAATTTCGCATGTACTTTAAATAATCAATTTAAACGAATAATCAACACTGATGGAATTAGAAATATAAAGTCGTAACAATCAATAAAAAGCACTTGATAACCAAGTTAGAATTTCTCGTTGGAGATACAAAGTCATGAACAACCAAACACATAAAGAATCCAAATTGGATTAGCAAAAGTAATTGAAGGAAAATGGCAAACCTCAGAGGTTTTTTAGACCTAGTACATAGAAAGTGTTGGTTTCCGAAGGTTTCCGAAACGATTTCGGATGTTAAAGCGTATATATAATAATACTTTTTACAGACGATATATGTAAGAATTACAAATTTAGAATTATGATTATTAGAGAGTATATGTGATTTTTTTAGAAAAAAAATATGATAGTCTTTAAATATATTGATTTGTCCCTTCATTCTTTTTTATTATTTATCCCAATAACTTTAAACTCAAAATTATAGTTGACATGAAAATATCTTGTTATTTTCAAATTTTAAATTTATTCAGAGATACAAGTACTGTTTGATCATGAATCTTTATATCTTTGAATTTATCAAGTATATAGATCTAATAAATATTTAATATTTGAATAACTTTTAAATATCAACATTATCTAATTATCTTTCTCTTTTCTAATGTACTTTATGCTAATTGTTTAGTCACAATTTCTATAAATACTACATCTAAATATCCTACATTAACTAAATTTAAAGTGATAAAAACAATATTTTCAACATAAAAATATTCAAACTTATTCTTTTGACAAACATTAACGAAATTTTAAAAAATACTAACAATATTCCTTATAATAAGTTCATGATGAGAATTTTGGTAAGGGAGACGATTAAAATTGTAAAGTAACATTCGTTATTATATTTATAAATAAGAATGATAACAACAACAACAACAACAACAACAACAACAACAACAACAACAACAACAATAATAATAATAATAATAATAATAATAATAATAATAATAAGAATAACAATAATAACAATAACAACAACAACAACAATAATAATAATAATAATAATAATAATAATAATAAAAGAATACTCACCTAAGAACAGAAATGAGCGTGCGCGAGACAGGAAGAGGGAAAAGTTACAAATAATGAATGGATTAAGGAAGTTGGAAATAGAGACAGTTTTGAGAAAATTTTGAGAGAGTAGTGAAAATCGGTTTGGAGTTCTTATTTTATAATTCAATTTAATGAATCCTATTAGGAATTGAAGATTTTATCGAATTGAATTTGTTTAATTCTCAAAAATTCCCGATTCTATTTTTTATATGCCTGGAAATGAATTCCTGGCGCCAGATAACGCCGTGAAGTTGGCATTTTTTTTCCAACATTATTTTATGTTAAGGAAACACTTTTGTGACGGCTAAGTGCGTTGGGAAATATTTTAGAAATTAAATTCCCGATGCCATGTAGCATTGGGAAATTATATTGAAATCTCAAAAACTTTCTGGCGCCACATGGTGTCGGGAATTTAATTCCTTAAAACTTCTCGACGTTTGTAGGCGTCGGGAGGTTTCTGGTCAAAGACATCCAATAGAAAAATGACCAAAAAAGCTTACCAACACTATTTTTTTTTTTGAGATAGCGTCGGTAAGTGTTAATATTTCTAACGATATATAAGCGTTGAGAACTATTAGTGTCGGTAATTCCACTTTTTCTTGTAGTGTGGTGATGTTCATCCGCTGCAGCGTAATAAACACGCTCTGCAGTGGGTTTTACTATCTAGATTGTCTCCACTTGTGTTTTATCAGTTTAAAAAATATGTGATCTAAATTGAGAGACATACTATAATCTCTCTAACATGCGGTGATGTTGGTCGTGCATGTGTAGGTGTTTATGCAGTACTACTATGGTTGCAACTGTGTTTATGCAGTATTACATAACGTGAAAATTTGACTTTCTAAGGAATTGAATTTCCATATCAAAACATCCATATATTAAGTGAGGTGGCTATAGTACTCAATTGTTTTTTCCCCCAAAATTCATTATTTCAACGTGTTTGTTTTCAATTATAGTTTCAAATTTTATTCCTTATTTAGATTTTATACTTCAACTGCATGTATATGCAGAGACCAGTTTGGATTGCAATTTAAACCACATTATTTAGATTTTATATATCAAATTAAAAGAGTTTAGAATACCACAATTCCAACATGCAAACCAAACAGACCCTCAATTTTCATGAACTTGGAACGAAAGATAGTGATTCACATATCAAATTTGATCGCTAATTGGCTTGAACATGCAAACAAAAAAAAATTTTGATTATTGATGACATGGCATGAAAAGAAAATTAATTCCCCAAGAAACTTTAGCAATCTTTTTTCTTTTTTTTTTTTTGGAAATTTATGCAACCAAATTCTCCTCATTTAAAATCACCATCAACAATCATGTAACTTTGATCCCATAAAGTTAGTACAAAAACAATATAATATTTCGTATCTAAACACCTCAATTTGGCGCGAAAAAAAAGCCGCGCAAAGTACATCAAACTACATCAAACTTTAGCAATGATTGTTTAGCAATGATTGTCGTCGCTAAACCTTTAGGAATATAGGTTACCTTTTAGCGGCAAAATGATGTTTTCTTGTAGTTCTAGACCCTTTCGGGTTTTTAGTTTTAGGTTTCTCTTTAAAAGCAATGAATATAAAATTTTCCCTTCTAGCGACGACAGTTTTAAAATGATGTTTTCTTGTAGTGTTATAACATTCCATTTTTCCTTGTGGCAATATCTCCCTAATAGCTTATGAGTGTCAAAGGTAGTTTTATTGAGAGATTACACATTGCATTGGATTCAGCAAAAGGGATTCTATATCTCCACACTAATGCTATATTTAGTAGGATAATAGAAAAGAAAAAGAAAAAAGAAGTAAAATTTTTAAGTGAATGAAATAAAATGATTTTTTCTTATTTAGTAGAAGAGAAAAAAATATGAAAAAAAATATCAAATTTAAGGTATTTTATAATATAAATAAAAAATATGATGAATGATAAAAATTAATTGTTATTTCACATCTCTTTTTATCAAACTTTTTTCTTCGTCTTTTTTTCTCAAAATTAAAAGAATTAAAAATTAGTGAGTCTCATAGATTTTTATTTTCTTTCTTCCAAATAACCTAAAATTTCATTTTTCTCTACAAAATTTTTTCTCTATTTTCCTTCATGTCTCTTTTTCACCCCACCAAACACACAAACACACTATGAAGCTCATCCACAAATAATCCTTCGCGAGATAAAGGCGAGCAACATATTGTAGGACTCAAATCTTTCTGCAAAGGTTTCTGCAAAGGTTTCTGATTTTAGGATTTCGAAACTTGCTCAAGTGACAGATGGTAGAGTTGTTACTGCTCATGCACCCACAGTTATGAAAGCTACACCAGTAAGTAGCACTACTTTACGCTTTATTTAATATATCAATTAACTGAGTTTATATTTCTTCTTTATGATGGAATAATTAGATAGAAAATATAAAATTATTTTTCATTCACCTTCTAATAGTTTCAACTTTTAAAATGAATTGTTAAATTCATATTTATGATATCATACTAAGAGATCTTAAATTCAAATTCCTATAATTGTTCTCTTTATATACACTATATAATAATAGTGTCTTCTGAATACTTAATGTAACCGAATAGAAAATACTAAAATATATAGCTTTAAAATTAATGTTAATGATGAAAACGACTGAATTGAGTTAATAAAATAGAACCGATCGATTAATCCTAACCATTTCTGAGAAAGGATTATTTCATCAAATTCTTTTGGAATATTTTTTATATGAACTTTCATAATCATAGTCTATTTAGTTCGCTGATTCGAGTTGAGATATGATTTTATGTGAGAATTTTTACTGTAGCAAAAAAGTTAGATGTGACTTTTTAGAGCTTTTTACTTTAACAAAACTCGAATTCTAAAATCAAATCGGTGAAATAAACAAGGCCATAAAAAATTCACTATAATATGAATTAAAGCATGTTATGGACTGCTATAGGTTAATGTTAATTAACAAATGCATTTATGTTAAGGGCCTGTTTAGTTCATTGATTCGAATTTTTAATTCGAGTTGAGATGTAACTTTATGTGAGAACTTTTTACTGTAGCAAAAAATTAGATGTGACTATTTCTGATAGCTTTTTACTACAGCAAAACTCGAATTCCAAATTCAAATTGCTGCAATGAATGGGGCATAAATATCAAGCTTTAATGGGATGGATACTCATTTTTATTACTATGCTTGAGGTCCATGAACTTCCTTTCTCATAATAATTTTGGTCAGCTCATTGGACTAAAATACCTCTTATTTTTGTGTGTGTTATGTGTGCAATGGGCTTGGTTCCAACGTTTTTTGGAGTGAGGGAGAGAGAGGAACTCAAGGTATCTCTTGCCACTCTTTCTTCTTTTTGTAGGTTCTCCGTTGATTCTAACTGACAATCGATATTTTTCGGTGACCATAAGCGAAGCGTTTCCGTTACTTACCGGAGGAGGTAATCTTTTATGCCCATGAGAATGTATGCCTAAATGTCAAATGAGTTATGTTGTTGAAATTTCAGATTTGTGGCCAGATATTTTGATATTGTTTAGTTTATGATAAGATCATTTTAAAACTAGCAAATTCTCAAACTAAATATTATGTCATGCATGGACGCTTGCAGGACCAATCTGGGAATGCCTTCCAAGGAGGCCTTTTAACTTGTAGCTCATGATAATAACATATATGATATATCTATATGAGATGTTGATTTTGTTGAATCAATTAATTCGCAGCCCCACCTTACCACATATACCATTTTCTATGTGGTGATTATCAATATACAGGGAATGCCTTCCAATGAGGCCTTATAACTTGTAGCTCATGATAATAACATATATCTGGATGAGATGTTGATTTTGTTGAATCAATTAATTCGCAGCCACACGTTATCACATATACCATATTGTCAATATATGTAGCGACAAAAACTCTACGAGCTAACATCGAAACAAGGTATTTTTTCTGTCTTTTTCTTTCCTTACTATTTCTCATTGGTTTGATCAGCTTCTATAGATTAATTAGGGCCCAAATAACACGCAAGAAAGGATCAGAGAAAGGAAACAGAAATGAGAAAATTTGAAATATCTCGTCTATTTCGTACAAAGAGAGATCTAATTGGAATATTGGGAGGGAAGCTTTGAGCCTAAAAAGGATTGTTTCAAATATTTTGCTTAGAAATTGCTTACATAAGAGGGGAAAAAAAGGATGTTAGATGTATCGGTATTCAAGGGTAGAAGTAGTGAAAAAAAAAAAAAAAAAAAAAAAAAAAAAGAGTAAATCTAATAGTTCTAATTTTAATCAGATAAATACTCAATAAAACTGAAATATGCAACAAGGAAAAACAATTTTGAAAAATACAAATTGAATTCAAACCAATTCCAACAATCATACTTTGTCTTAGTACTGACCATATGATGTCTATGAACACTAGAGTAGAAAATGTTAAATTTAAATTTTTGTCATACAAAACACTATAATAAAATCTGAGTTGTGATTCGAACTACGAAATAAATGGACTCAAATGCTTCCAATGCATTAGAATGGACCTGGATCCAGTTCAGGGACTTGAACCGACTAATATAATCAACTCTACATTCACTCTTAGGCTCACAGGGCATTTACTACCTAATAGGAGATCATAGAACAAACCAACTCCCAAGTCTATCCTAACCATATCGATACCTCAAACCAAGCAAAATAGCTCAAGGTATAAAAATTAATAAATAATGTATTTACTAAGTAAATGAATTGATAAATATTAGGCAAATAACGTATGTAGTAGGTATAAAAATTGATAAATAATATATTTACTAAGTAAATAAATTGGTAAATATTAAGTAAACATATTTATTAACTAAATATTTGGTAAATTTATTTATTTGTAGATATCGGGTAATAAATAAGAAAGACTCCTCAAATTAAAACCCTAAAAGCCCCAAATTGCAAATCAGTCATTGGTCAGCCACTGAACTCAGAACCCTAACACTATAATCTCAAAATTGAAACATCAAATTAACCTAACCCTATCCCCAAGGCCCCAAATCAAAAACTCTACCTCATCCTTACCTCCGACCATCGCTGCCAAAATTGTCCCTTACCTCTCACTGTTGTTATTACCATATCCCCTACCATTTTTATCAGCATCATTGCGACAACCTTCAAGATGAAATTCATTGAAGTAACGCGATGGATTCACAAGAATGAACGAAGAAAAGGCGTTAAGATAATTCAACATCTTTTATTTATGGGGGTGTTTGGTATGGGGTAATCTCAGGGGTGGGAAGAGGAATCTTTCACAATCTCATATTTGGTACAATTATTAAACTTTTTTAAACACAGGAAAGTGAAGCCCATGAGTTTCACATTATTACATTTTGAGGTAATCCTAAACCCACCTAATAAGATGTTATTTACTTTCCTAGGAAGGTAATATTACGTGAAAAAATTATACAACATCTGCCCTAACCTCTCTCTCTCTGCCATCTCTTCCTAGCCCTATGAGCGCGTTTGGAAGTCATTCCAAAATAATTTTGTTTTTTGTATGAAAATGGAAATCAAAACATTTTTAATCTCAGACAAAAATCATTTTTAAAAATGCATTTAGTAGTTTTATTAAGATATTATTTTTAGTATAAAAAAACTCATTATTATCTCTCTCCCTCTCTGCTCGAAAGAGGAGAAAATGAAAACAAAAAATAAGAAATGACTAAAAGTCGTTTTTTATTTCTCCCTCATTTTACACTAAACCAAAAAATCGTTTCATTTCTATTTTTTGTTTTTAGAAGGGGAAGTGGATTTAATTGCGGCGGCTAAGTCGATAGCAAGGGCATTGGGGTCTAAGAAGAATCTTACAGATGAAGCAAGGAAGATTATTGTTGATCTTGGCACCCAATTGTTTTCTATTGCCACACCCAAAGAGAGAAAAGATGAGGGGATTTGTAGATTGAGAGTCTACTTGATGCTGTGCAAGAGAAGGTCATGAGTTGGGAATCTATTTCTTGTTGAATCCGTTATATACATTGGCTGAACTGAACTTTGTAATTAGTATGCTTATTTCTCTATCAATGAGTAGATATGGATCTTCTTTCATTTAAATAAAAAATAAAATAAAATTGTGGCTATTTTAGTTCAATATATTTAAAAAGATATTAGTGCTAATTGTAATCTATTTAAAACAATATTTTTTTTTTAATACGTAACATTCTCATATATAATTAAACACAGTAATATATTATTTCTGAAAATTTGAGATAAAATCATTGTATGAAACTAAACAGTAATTTATTATTCTTAGAAATCATATTATATTTATCATTTTTTAAAAAATATGATTCATACTGAACGCTTCCTATGTTAGAAGGTGCAGAACGTTAGATATGGTACTCTTTACCGTTGACAAACAACATTCACCACCTCCATCTAGTACTGGTAATTTGGGTATTTTGAGAAAGTTTTCAAGAAAGCTAGTAATTTAACACCAGTTTTTAGAACCAATTGCTTGTCGTAGTTTTTCAGAGAAAAGATTATTTTGTGCAAATTCTAAAGCTTAAATAATGCAATTATTCATGAACACTTGTAGGGCCAATTATCAATGAATGGCTTCCAAGGACGGCTTTTGACTTGTTCTCTCATGATAACATATTTCTAGATGAGATGTTGATTTTGTTTAATCAATTAATCAGCAACGCACGTATTTGAACATATGTCATTTTCTGTGGTGGTTATCAATATCAATGCTGAGAATACCCTAAGAAATATGATGAATCAACATTGAAAAGTCTGCTTTTCTCATTTTCTTTTCTATCATTACTAAATTCATCGGCGTGCTTTAATTAGTAATCGTCTATAAATTGTTTAGATTAGAAAGAGTTTGAGAGGTATTACCAGTGTTACTCTCTAAACTCTAGGCATTTAAGAATTTGGTCTTTAAATTTTTCAGTTTGACAGATTAGTTTTTAAACTTTTGTTTTTGAGAGTTTTTATCTTTGATACTAAAATTGACAAAATCTTTATGAAATTTAACATAAATAATCATATACACGTTGCATAACAACTGAAAACTTTTTTTAAATAGTTATATTTAATTAAAAAAAATATTCTAATTCTTAATTAGTTTTAACAGTAGTGAAAAGAACATTTTGCACATAATATATAACTCTTTTCGTAAAAATATTCCGGTTCACTTCACGATGGACATATAATTATTGTTTGTAAATTTAGAAATCTTTTGTCAATTTACTAGTCACCAATTAAGGATTAAACTGTAAAAAGTGAAAGTTTATGAAGTAATCTGTTAAAATTAAAAGTTCAAAGACTAAACACAAATTATCACAACGCTCAAAGTTCATAAACAACTAGAATTAGTAATCTAAAGTTTGAAACGATAATAAAGCGGGGATTGATAGTTCTTATAATTACCATATCTTTAATTAGATAATTTACTAATATTGTTATAAATATTATACGGTCATATATTAAAATTCTCACCGTGAATATGCATCATTCAATTAATTTACCTGTGTTAATTAATAAATAGCATGTGCGAGCCACATACAATCGAATGCAGACGACCGTTCAATATGATTTCTTTTAAAAAAAAAAAAATTTATATGTGAAATTTAATGAAATTCTATGTCTCCCCTA
Source organism: Morus alba (assembly GCA_012066045.3). Taxonomy (NCBI): domain Eukaryota; kingdom Viridiplantae; phylum Streptophyta; class Magnoliopsida; order Rosales; family Moraceae; genus Morus; species Morus alba. The sequence goes on from CP050235.2 coordinate 5,251,722, forward strand.
CATCTAATAGTGTAATTAATCCATTTTTACCCTATAGTTTTGGTATAAGTCCCACCTTCTCTCGCTTCCCCTACCCGAATTATTATTATTATTATTATTTTCTCTTGGTTAATGGTATTTAAGTTTAAAAAGACATATAGAAGCGTGCATCTCTTGTTTGGTTATATTTACTTTTGAACTATATATCAATTACGTTCAAACTTTCAGTAATTTTAAAACTTGTATGCAAGAATTCTATAATAATTTAGGAATCAACTGTAGATTAGTCTTAGGATGGTAAACACCCTATTTTATCTTACATTTTCTTATGACAAAAAGACCCTCACAATTATAACATATTTAATTGTGTAATTAAATTTAATTCAAACAAATAATTATATAGTTTATCTCTCTCCAAACACCCCACATATTATATCCTAAATTATAAACTATTACTGTTTTAAAATTTATAAAAAAAAACAAAAATTTTCACCTGTCAATGACTATTTCAAAAAGTTACATTGATGAAATGCTAAATTTTCTTTGCTATTAGTTGTATGATTTTTTTTTTTTTTTTTTTTTTTCTTTTCTTCATGTTATGTTTATATTTCCATAGCTCAAGGTATAAAAATTAATAAATAATGTATTTACTAAAAAATGAATTGATAAATATTAGGTAAATAACGTATTTAGTAGGCATAAAAAATTGATAAATAATATATTTACTACGTCAATAAATTGGTAAATATTAAGTAAACATATTATTTATTAACTAAATATTTGGTAAATTTATTTATTTGGTAGTTATCGGGTAATAATGTATTTTACTATGTATAAAAAATTTTAATTATTTATTTACTAAAAAATAAAATTATTAAAATGTTTGGTGAATAATGGATTTATTGAGTAAATATTACGTAAAATTATTTACTTAGTAAATGTTCAGTAAATAATGCATTTTTTTTTTTTTGTAAATATGAACAAAATAATGTATTTACTAGGAATAAAAATTAGTAAATATTTAAGTCAAAAATGGTAAAAATTTTAGGTGAATAATGCATTTACTAAGCACCGAAATTGATAAATAAGTTATGATATAAATATTAGGTAAATATTTGTAGAAAAATATTGTCGTTGAATATTAAGTAAGCCATTTCTTTATCAAGTAAAAAAAAAAAAATGGCAATACTAAGCCGGTATTAGTAATAAATAAGAAAGACTCCTCAAATTAAAACCCTAAAAGCCCCAAATTGCAAATCAGTCCTTGGTCAGCCACTGAACTTGGAACCCTAACACTAAAATCAAAAAATTGAAACCCAAATTAACCTAACCCTAACCCCAAGGCCCCAAATCAAAAACTCTACCTCATGCTTACCTCCGACCACCGCCGCCATAATCGTCCCCCACCTCTCACTATTGTTATTACCATAGCCCTTCACTCCATCCCCTACCATTTTTATCAGCGTCATTGCGACAACCTTCGCGATGACACTCTATCTGTCCTCGTCCTACCGTTCTGACAAACAACATCCACCACCTCCATCTAGTACTGGTAATTTGGGTATTTTTAGAAAGTTTTCAAGAAAGCTAGTAATTTAACACCAGTTTTTAGAACCAATTGTTTGTCGTAAGTTCTCAAATAATGCAATTATTCATGAACACTTGTCGGACCAATTATTAATGAATGGCTTCCAAGGACGGCTTTTGACTTGTTCTGTCATGATAACATATTTCTAGATGAGATATTGATTTTGTTTAATCAATTAATCCGCAACGCACGTGTTTGAACATTTACCATTTTCTGTGGTGGTTGTCAATATCAATGCTCGCAACGCACGTAATTGAACATTTACCATTTTCCGTTGTGGTTATCAATATCATTGCTGAGGAGTCAACAATACTCTTATGAAATATGAATCAACACTGAAAAGTCTGCTTTTCTCATTTTCTTTTCCATCATTACTTAATTCATCGGTGTACTTCAATTACTTAATCGTGTATAAATTGTTTAGGATAAAAAGAGTTTGAGAGTTATTACCAGTGCTACTCTCTGAACTCTAGGCATTTAACAATTTGGTCTTGAAATTAGTAACCTAAAGTTTGAAACGATAATAAAAGCGGGCATCGATAGTTCTTATAATTACCATGTCTTTAATTAGATAATTTACTAATGTTGTTATAAATATTATACGGTCACATGTTACAATTCTCACCGTGAATATGCATCATGTGTTAATTAATAAATAGCATGTGCGGAGCCCATACAATCGAATGCAGACGACAGTTCAATATGATTTTTTATTTATTTATTTATATGTGAAATTTAATGAAATTCTATTTCTACCCTACATCTAATAGTGTAATTAATCCATTTTTACCCTATAGTTTTGGTATAAGCCCCACCTTCTCTCGCTTCCCCTACCCGAATTATTATTATTATTATTTTCACTTGGTTAATGGTACTTGAGTTTAAAAAGACATATAGAAGCGTGCATCTCTTGTTCGGTTATATTTACTTTTGAACTATATATCAATTACGTTCAAACTTTCAGTAATTTTAAAACTTGTATGCGGAATCAACTACAGATCAGTCTTAGGATGGTAAACACCCTATTTTATCTTACATTTTCTTATGACAAAAAGACCCTCACAATTATAACATATTTAATTGTGTAATTAAATTTAATTCAAACAAATAAACCTATTACATTTATAAATTATAAAAAAAAATTTATAAAAAAATTTTATCCACATGTTATATCCTAAATTATAAACTATTACTGTTTAAAAATTTATAAAAAAAAAAAAAAAAAAAAAAAAAAAAAAAAAACCTTCTAATTTTCACCTTTCAATGACTATTTCAAAAAGTTACATTGATGAAATGCTAAATTTTCTTTGCTATTAGTTGTATGACAATTTTTTTTGTCTTTTTTTCGTTCATGTCATGTTTATATTTCCATTTTTTTTTTTTTTTTTGTAAAGACTAATCATTTTATTTTGTTTTTTATTTCATTTTTTTAAAAGTTGAATTGAATTGAATATATTATATATCCACAGATTAAATTAGAATTTATTAAAATAAAAAATGTAATAAATTAAGAGAATTATCTACAATGGTTAAAAAATATGGTTACGAAGATTGCGAGCGAGTATGATCAAACTGTAAGTGAGAAATGCTAAAGTCCTTTGTTTGATCACTCTCTTTTTTACTATTCTTATTCTCCCCTTGCCACATGGCATCTCACTTTCCAATAAAAATAAAATATTACTACAAACCTTTGTTTTACCTTTTATTACACTCTACCACTCCAGTCTCTTTTAGTAAAATGAGAATTTTAGGATTTATTCTTTTAGAGTATAATTTTTAAGTTAAATTTAAGTTATAATTTGAGTTGAAGTTGTAATTTGAATAAAATTAAGTAAAATTGAATAAAATTAGTATTTAAAAGAACAAGAACTTAAATAAAATTAGAATTTGAGTTATCTTTTTTTTAATTTTTTAAACAAAAAAACTGGCCCTTAAAGGTTTGTTATTATAATTAATTACTGCTTACACGATTATTATTATTTTTAGTTATATTGTCAAAGCTAGGAAAAAGGTTTTAAAAAGTTAGAAAAAGAAAGATTAGATCCATATATAACGATAATATTTATATAACTTTTACCCTTAAAAACCGTACAAGTCATAAGAAAAACAACTGCAACATTATTCGCGTGTGTGCATGTATATATTTATATATGAGACGTTATGTATATAACATTACAAAATACATATACACTGTTTAAACCAAAATGTATAATTACTGTTACAAACGATATATATAAACTTATAAAATATGGAACTTTAAAGAAAATATTGCAAAATAATTTGATTAATAGAAAAAGAAACGACATTATTAATTATCAACATACAAATAAAATATAAGGACATTTTCTGGTATGTCAATATGTTGGTAGGTTAGATTTTTTATTCGTTAAATCTGTATAAAATCACATAAAATTTAAAAAATATGCAAATTTAATGATTAAAACAATATAGCCTATCAGTATACTAAATATACTAGAGAATCTTCCTAAAATATAAAAAATTAAGTGCTGGAATAAATTATTGTAATTTTGTTATATTAATGAGTTGCAAAGTTGTAATAAAAGATAAAGCAATGGTCTATAAGTAGGTATTATTTTTATAGGGAATTGAGATGACGTGGGGAAAAGAGAAATAAGTAGGTAAAAAAGAGTGATGAAAAAAGTGATCTCAGTATTTCTCAAGTGTAAAAATTCGAGTTTTTAATTCGAGTTGAGATGTGATTTTATGTGAGAGCTTTTCTTTGTCAGTAAGCAAAAAAGTTAGATGTGATTGTTTGTGAGAGCTTTTTATGTAAGTCTAAACTCGAATCAACTGCCAACTCCATCATAGAATATGGAACTCAAAATTGATCGATTCGCAGTTTAAAAAAAATTAAATTTAGAAGTGCCACTTAAAAATGTCATATTTATATTTATGTCACTTAAATGACATAATATTTATACCACTTATTTCACTACAAAATATCCTATTATTCTACCAGATTGTTTTTTCTTCTCCTTAGAATATTTTTCAATCAAAATATTTTTTATAATTCAACAGAGATGGCATAAATGTAAATGTATTGAATTTTTTGAGTGACATCATTGTATCTAAAAAATAAAAAAAGAACCTTCCCACGTTTTTTTTTTTACACCTCTTAATTTTATGAGTTTGACAAATTAATCTCTCAACTTATAATGTCATCAATTCACCTCTTAAATTTTGAATTTTGTAGTAGTATTGATCAAATTGAAAATAAAATTAAAAATTCGGATGGTTTCTTCCACTTGAACATTTAATGAGGCTAATTTTAGTACTTTTTCCATTATATTGATCCCTTTATGAACATCGTTCAGGGATCTACCATTTTGAGAGAAAAATTAAGGGTTCCATAATTTTAAATTATTTTTTTAATCATGTTGTGTAATGAGAAGCAATGCAAAAGGCTAGAATTAACCTCATTAAACGATAGCGTGAAAGAAAAGTCTACATTTTAAACTTTATTTTTAATTTGAGACTAACATTGCAATGAATTTTAAAATTTAGGAATTAAGTGCAATATTTTTGTCTTTGTTGGGAAATTTAACCTTTGTTGTTTTCTTAAGAAAGATTTAAACGTTAAGGCTATTTTTTTGTTTTTTGTTTTTTTTCTTCTAGAGTAAAGGCGGCCATGTGGCATAAGTAATGGTGTTGTTTTGACGTGAACAAGGGTTGAATGAAACTCTTAATTCACAGAAAAGAAGACAAGTGTTCTTTAAATAATATCCCTTTGATGTTTGACTCACAAACATTGAGTCATTATTTTTAATCAAATATTGGGATATTTTTGTACTTTTTTTTGTTGGGAAATTTTAACTTTTGTTGTTCTCTTAAGAAAGATTAAACGTCAAGCCAATTTGTTTGTTTTGTTTTTTTCTTCTACAGTAAATGCAGCCATGTGGCATAAGTAATGGTGTTGTTTTGACGTGAACAAGGGGTGAATCAAACTTTTAATTCACAGAAAAGAAGATAAATTTTTTTTAAGATATCGTTCATTTTACTGATTTAAATTTTTAATTTTAATTTTACTATAGTTAGAAATTCTCATAAAAAATCACATCTAACTTTTTTTATAACACTAAAAGCTCTCAAAAGAATCACATCTAAACTGAAATTAAAAACTTAAATTGATGAACTGAACGTGGCTTAAATAATACCCCTTGATGTTTGGCTCACAAACATTGAGTCATTGATTTTTAATCAAATAGTTATATTATGCACTTGCTAAGTTCATCAAATTTTTCTTTAATTCCGGTGTAGTTAGATAGTTTTATTGAATTTATGATCTGTTTAATTCACTAATTTAAATTAATTAAGATATAATTTTATATAAAAATTTTTTACTGTAATAAAAAAATTAAATGTGATTATTTATAAAAATCATTTACTATAAAACTTAAATTTTAAATTTAAATTAACAAAATAAACGAGTCTTACTTCACACGACGTTGTATTTGGCTTCCTTAGGGATATCAAAAATTACCAAATGTCATTTCAGCGGAAAAAAAAAAAAAAAAAAATCAAATTTCCATTCCAATACTCCCTGTCACTTGGAGTTGACCAGGTTGTTTCTTTCCCGTCTTTTCGTTCCCTGATGCCAATTTGCTTTTTTTCTTTTAAATAAATATAATACCAAATATCCCACAATGACCTTCCAAAAAAAGCAGAAAGAAAAATCCCAAAGTGTCTTTTTCAAAAAAAAAAAAAAAAAAAAAAAAAAAAAAAAATCCCGCTATGTAGTTTTGTCAGCCACTGGACTGGACCACCATTCTCAACAAATTTCACGCTTATCGACGTGACGGGTCGACATTTTTTTCCTTAAAAAAATATATTATTGTCTCATTCATTTTACAGATTTAAATTTTTAATTTGAGTTGAGATGTGACATTTTCTAAAAAAATTTTACTGTAATAAAAAATTTTAATGTGACATTTTTTAAGAATTTTTTACTGTAAAAACTTAAAACTAAAAACTCAAATCAATAAAGTGAATGAGACTAATTTTGACCGGTCCAATTTTAAGAATGAGTAGATGGTCCTTAAATTTAAGAGTATGATTTAAAATTATTTTTATTTTATATATAATTTTATGAGAAAAAAATATTATAAAAAATCATAAATTATAATTTAAAATTTAAAATAAATATAAAAAATAAACGTCATCTTATTTTTATTTATTTTTATGAGAATAAAATACTATAAAAAATTATAAATTATAATTTAAAATTAAAAATAAATATAAAAAATAAATATTAAAACTCCGTTCATTTTGTTTATTCGAGTTTAAAAATTTTCTTTCTGAAAAAAGCTCTCACAAATAATCACATTTAACTTTTTGCTCAAAAAAGCTAATAAAATCAAATCTCAACTCAAATTAAAAACTCGAATCAGCGAAGTGAACGGGCCCTGAATTATGCTGACCCTCTCTCTTTTAAAAATCTGATCATGAGGCCAAACTTTAACTTTTAATGACAACTAAGAAAGGTAAATATAAATAGAATCTTTACCTCTGTACTTAGACAATACCACAAAAAAGAGAACATATTCAAATTTTAAAATAACAAAATAAAAATGCAATGAATAGTAAAACATAGAATTCTAATAAGCTATAGATCATACTTGAATGTATTCTATATCCGCAGATTAAATTAGAATTTATTAAATTAAAAAATGTAATAAATTAAGAGAATTATCTACAATGGTTAAAAAATATGGTTACGAAGATTGCAAGTACGATCAAACTGTAAGTGAGAAATGCTAAAGTCCTTTGTTTGATCACTCTCTCTTTTACTACTCTCTGCTTACAAGATTATTATTATTTTTAGTTATATTGTCAAAGCTAGGAAAAAGGTTTTAAAAAGTTAGAAAAAGAAAGATTACATCCATATATAACGATAATATTTATATAACATTTAACCTTAAAAGGCGTACAAGTCATAAGAAAAACAACTGCAACATAATTCGCGCGTGTGCAGGTATATATTTATATATGAGACGTTATGTATATAACATTACAAATACATATACACTGTTAAAACCATAATGTATAATTACTGTTACAAACGATATATATAAACTTATAAAGTATGGAACTTTAAAGAAAATATTGCAACATAATTTGATTGATAGAAAAAGAAACGACCTTATTAATTATCCTAAAAACAGCATACAAATAAAATATAATGACATTTTCTATTTCAATAATATCTTTGGTAGGTTAGATTTTTTTTTAGATTAAATCTGTATAAAATCACATAAAATTTAAAAAGTACGCAAATTTAATGATTAAAACAATATAGCCTACCAGTACAAAATCTTCCTAAAATATAAAAAATTAAGTGTTGGAATAAATTATTGTAATTTTGTTATATTAATGAGTTGCAAAGTTGCAATAAAAGATAAAGCAATGGTCTATAAGTAGGTATTATTTTTATAGGGAATTGAGATGACATGGGGTAAAAGAGAAATAAGTAGGTGAAAAAAGGTGATGAAAAAAGCGATCTTAGTATTACTCAACTGTAAGTATGCCCAACTCCATCATAAAATTTGGAACTCAGTTTAAAAAAAATTAAATTTAGAAGTGCCACTTAAAAATGTCATATTTATATTTATGTCACTTAATGACATAATATTTATACCACTTATTTCACTACAAACTGTCCTATTATTCTACTAGATTGTTTTTTCTTCTCCTTAGAATATTTTTCAATCAAAATATTTTTTATAAATCAACAGAGATGGCATAAATGTAAATGTATTGAATTTTGAGTGACATCATTGTATCTAAAAGATAAAAAAGAACCTTCCCCACCTTTTTTTTTTTTTTTTACATACACCTCTTAATTTTATGAGTTTGACAAATTAGTCAAACAACTTATAATCTCATCAATTCACCTCTTAAATTTTGAATTTTGTAGCAGTATTGATCAAATTGAAAATAAAATTAAAATTTTGGATGGTTTCTTCCACTTGAACATTTAATGAGGCTAATTTTGGTACTTTTTCCATTATATTGATCCCCTTATGAACATCGTTAGTAGAAATTATTTGAAATTAGGGATCTACCATTTTGAGAGAAAAATTAGGGGTTCGATAATTTTAAATTATTTTTTCAATCATGTTGTGTAATGAGAAGCAATGCAAAAGGCTAGAATTAACCTCATTAAACAATAGCGTGAAAGAAAAGTCTACATTTTAAACTTCGCTTTTAATTTGAGACTAGTATTGCAACGAATTTTAAAATTTAGGTGAATTGCTAAGATTAAAAATTGAAAGGCCAATTTATCAAATCCCTAAAATTGAGGGGTTGTCTGTAAATAAATAAAAAAAACAAAAACAAAAAAAAAAAAACAAAAAACCCTCCCTTACCGTGTCATCATTTTGATTATCTATTTTACTGATAATATTTTAAAACCCTTTTAAAAAGTATATTCAAATTATAATTTAAAATCATTAAATAAAACTTTATGATGGACAAAATAACACTTTATAAAATAAAAATATATTATAACATAATTATTATTTGAGTTTGAGCGTAACTTTCAAACAACCCCAAGTTATTAGGGAGAAAGAGAGAAATAGACCAAGACTTGAGATGAATTAAAATTAATAGACCAATAGTTTACATAAGTTAATAAATATGTCAAATTACTGTTTTCGTCAATAATTTATCTGGTTATGAACCATAACTTGATAAGTTATTGTCCATAATTTGTCTAGTTATGAACTATAACTTGACAAGTTTGTTCATAACTTGTCTGGTTATGAACCATAACTTAACAAGTTATGGCATATTAATTTCCATAACTAAAAATTAGCCCATATTTTTTTAAAAATTTTTCATATTGACCTATTTTTTACTATTTTTCAAGTTAATTATTGTCCTGGCCTTGCAAGTTGCAATCCATTTTAGTATTTCTCTTGGTTTTTCTTTTTACCCCCAAAAAAGTCATTTTTGATAGAAACATTTTTTAAAAGAAAACGTAGTCGCCGGGAAAAGGGGTTAGTAATTTATTGCGACTTGCGAGTATGAAAGAAAACGACTTGCGACTTGTTCTGTCATGATAACATATTTCTAGATGAGATGTTGATTTTGTTTAATCAATTAATCCGCAACGCACGTATTTGAACATTTACCATTTTCTGTGGTGGTTATCAATATCAATGCTGAGCAGTCAACAATATTTCTATAGTCTTTATCTCTCTACATACACATGTTATATCCTAAATTATATGTTTTAAAATCTATAAAAAAAAAAAACCCTATAATTTTCACCTTTCAATGTCTATTTCAAAAGGTTGCATTGAGACAATGCTAAAATTTCTTTGCTATTAGTTGTATGACAATTTTTTTTTCTCTTTTTTTTTTTTTCATTTCATGTTTATATTTCTCAATGTTTTCTTTCTTTTTTTTTTTTTTTTTTTTTTTTTTTTTTTTTTTTGACTGATATTTTATTTTGTTTTTTTATTTCATTTTTTTTGTAAAGATGAATTGATTTTTTTTTCTCGTTTGATCTTCTTTTTTTTTTTTTTTTTTTTTTTTTGAGAAAATGCTTCACATCCAAAACTTCAAAAACAAAAAAAAGAAATATGGAGGGATAAAGAAATAATACTATTTAAATAACAAACTAAAATAAAATGGTGGGTATGAAAAGAAAATTGAAGTGGACAAAATTTAGTTGTTGTATAAAAATAGTTAAGTGCAATGTTAAAATGATAGAGGTGTGTGAAGAGTAAATTTAATTCTTTTAAAATTATGTAGGGCGTGTAGAGTGTAAAAAAAAAAAAAAAAAAAAAAAAAAAAAAAAAAAAAAAAAGGTTAATCTTAATATTGAGTGCTTCATCCTTCTGATACAAACAACGAAAGAAAAAAAATCTGATAGAGATTGGGATATGAATTAACCTTTGTTGTTTTCTTAAGAAAGATTTAAACGTTAAGGCTATTTTTTTTTTTTTTTTGTTTTTTGTTTTTTTTCTTCTAGAGTAAAGGCGGCCTTGTGGCGTAAGTGATGGTGTTGTTTTGGCGTGAACAAGGGTTGAATCAAACTCTTAATTCACAGAAAAGAAGACAAGTGTTCTTTAAATAATATCCCTTTGATGTTTGACTCACAAACATTGAGTCATTATTTTTAATCAAATAATTATATTTATTAATTCAGATTTATGCACTTTAGACAAAGTTCATCAATTTTTTTCTTTAATTCTAATGTAGTTGAATGGTTTCACTGAATTTAATGAACTCCATACGAAGTTGTATTTGACTTCCTCAGGGATATCAAAAATTATCAAATGTCATTTCAGCGGAAAAAAAATACAAAAATCAAATTTCCAATACTCCATATCACTTGGAGTTGACCAAGTTGTTTCTTCCTCGTCTTTTCGTTCCCTTATTTTTTTTTCTTTTAAATAAATATAATACCATAATATCCCACAATGACCATTCAAAAAAACAAAAACAAAAAAAAAAAGAAAAGAAATATCCCACAGTGGCTTTTTTCAAAAAAAAAAAAAAAAAAATCCCACTATGTAGTTTCGTCAGCCACTGGATCACCATTTTGGAAAAATTTCATGCTTATCAACTTGACAATTAGAGCTGTAAGATTAGACTGGCTTGAGGCCCACCTTTTTTAACCTGAGCTCAGTTTGGGTCAATTTTAAGGTTTATTCTTTTAGAATAAAATTTGAAAAAATTTGAATTTAAATTATAACTTTATTTAATTTCATGTTCTTTTATAAAATTTAAGTTTGAACTTGAATTTGAACTTGAGTTTAGGGTTAAACTAGAGTTTAAGGGCATGTTTTTTTGTCCATAAAACTCAAAAAAAGACAACTCAAGTTTAATTTTATTCAACTTTATGTTCTTTTAAGTTTTAACTTTATTTAATTTTACTCAGCTTTATTCAAGTTTTAACTTCAACTCAAGTTGTAACTCAAATTTAACTCAAAAACTACACTCAAGTTACACTCCAAAAGAACAACCCCGTTTTTTCTTCAACTCGAGTTTAGAAACTCGAACTCAAATTAATGAACAATATTTTTTCTATTCTTAAAAATGTCATTACTTTTTCGTTTTAATTATGATTGAGATGGTTTTTTTTTCTATACATTCACAATAAAAAGATGAATAAAACTCTACCCATATACCCTATTAAAATTTTTCATCAACATTGAGTTTTTAGTAAAATACTATCTAAATACAAATTTAAGTTTTGACCTACTCAAACACAAACTCAAAAAGATTCTCAATTCAAATCATAACTCAAATGTGCACATCCAAACACAAACTCAAGTTACAACTTCAACTCAAGTTATAACTCAAACTCAACTTAAAATCATCACTCAAATCACCCTAACTCAAAAATGCAAAAGAACAACCCCTAGAATCTCTGAATTAGGTGCCAAACGTATTTTTTAATTTTTTTTAAAATACATTATAAAATTTTAGATTGAACTGAACCGACCCTAAACCCGTCAAGTTTTAGGAATAGGTTGGGCTAGTACTTGAATATATTCTAAATTGACAGATTAAATTTGAATTTATTAAATTAAGAAATGTAATAAATTAAGGTAATTATCTACAATGATTAAAAAATATGCTTACGAAGATTGCTAGCATGATCAAACTGTAAGTGAGAAATGCTAAAGTCATTTGTTCCCGTTCACTTCACCGATTTGAGTTTTGCTACAATAAAAAGTTTTCAGAAATAGTCACATCTAACTTTTTTACTACAGTAAAAAGTTCTCTCATAAAATCACATTTCAACTTAAATTATAAACTTGAATCAACGAAGTGAACGGGTTAGTCACTCTTTTTTTCACTCTCTATATTTTCCTCTTGCCCCGTAGCATCTCACTTTCCAATAAAAATAAAACATAACTACAAACCTTTGTTTTACCTTTAATTACCCTTTTACCACTTTATTCTTTATTAGTAAAATGAGAATCTTAAAAGTTTGTTATTATAAATTTCATTCATTTTAACGATTCAATTTAGAATTTAAATTTTATTATAGTAAAATACTTTTAGAAATAGTCATATCTAATTTTTTTTATTATAGTAAAAAATTCTCACATAAAGTTACGTCTCAACTTGAATTGAAAACTCAAATTAACAAACTAACAGGCCTATAGTTGATATCTGCTTACAAGATTATTATTATTTTTAGTTATATTGTCAAAGCTAGGAAAAAGGTTTTAAAAAGTTAGAAAAAGAAAGATTACATCCATATACAACGATAATATTTATATAACATTTACCCTTAAAAACCGTACGTCATAAGAAAAACAACTGCAACATTATTCGCGCGTGTGCAGGTATATATTTATATATGAGACGTTATGTATATAACATTACAAAAATACATATACACTGTTAAAACCATAATGTATAATTACTATTATAAACGATATATATAAACTTATAAAGTATGGAACTTTAAAGAAACTATTGCAAAATAATTTGATTGATAGAAAAAGAAACGGCCTCATTAATTATCCTAAAAAAACAACATACATATAAAATAAAGTAGGTCAGTTTTTTATCCGTTAAATTTGCATAAAATCACCTAAAAATTAAAAAATATGTAGATTTAATAGTTAGAAAAATCTGATCTACCAGTACACTAGACATACTAGAAAATCTCGCTAAAATATAAAATATTAAGTGAGGAATAAATTAGTGTAATTTTGTTGTATTAATGAGTAGCAAAGTTGTAATAAAAGATAAACAAATGGTCTATAATTCGGTATTATTTTTATAGAGAATTGAGATGACATGTGGTAAAAGGAAAAATAAGCGAGCAAAAAAAAAAAAAAAAATGATGAAAAAAGTGATCTTAATGTTTCTCAAACTGTAAGTATGTCTAAGTCCATCATAAAATATAAAACTTAGATTTAATTGGTTTGCAGTTTAAAAAAAAAATTAAATTAAATTTAGACGTGCCACTTAAAAATGTCATATTTATATTTATGTCACTTAGTGATGTAATATTTATACCACTTATTTCACTACAAAATATCCTATTAGGATAATATTCTACCCGATTGTTTTTTCTTTTCCATAGAATATTTTTCAATCAAAATATTTTTTCTAAATCAATAGAGATGGCATAAATGTGAATGTATTGAATTTTGAGTGACATCTTGTATTTCTAAAGAAAAGAAAAAAATACCTCCTCTACCTTTTTTTTTTTTTTATACATACACTTTTTAATTTTATGAGTTTGACAAATTAGTCTCTTTAACTTATATTCTCATCAATTCACCTTTTAAATTTTGAATTTTGTAGTAGTGTTGATCAAATTGAAAAAAAAAAAAAATTTAAGATGGTTTCTTCTACTTGAACATTTAATGAGGCCAATTTTGGTATTTTTTTGCATCAAATTGATCCCCTTAGGAACATCATGAGTATATTTTATTTGAAATTAGAGATCTACTATTTTGAGAGAAAAATTGGGGGTTCCGTAATTTTAAAATATTTTTCCAATCATCTTATGTAATAAGAACTAATGCAAAAAGATTAGAATTAATCTCATTAAACGTTAGCGTGGAAGAAAAGTCTAAATTTTGAACTTTGTTTTTAATTTGAGACTAACATTGCAATGAATTTTAGAATTTAGGTGAATTGTTAAGATTAAAAGTTGAAGGACCAATTTGTTAAATGCTTAAAGTTAAGGGGTTGTCTGTTAAAAAAAAAAACCTTCCTTACAATGTTACCATTTCAATTATCTGTTTTATTGATAATATTTTAAGGCCCATTTAAAAATACACTTAAATTTGAGTTTATTAGAAAAAAATTTGTGACAGAAAAAATTTTAAAATTTCAGGAGTTATTCTTTTAGAGTGTAATTTGAGTTTAATTTTTGAGTTGAATTTGAGTTATAATTTGAGTTGAAGTTAAAACTTAAATAAAATTAAGTAAAATTAAATAAAGTTAACACTTAAAAGAACGTTAACTTGAATAAAATTAAAATTTGAGTTGTCTTTTTTTAAATTTTTTAGACAAAAAAACATGCCATAAATTTTTTATAAGATAAAAACACATTACAGCTAAATCAATATTTGAGTTTGAGGGTAGCTTAACAACCCAACAGTTATTGTTATTCTTGGCCTTGCAAATTAGAATCCATTAAAGATAACGTTTAATTTATATATTTAGAATTATAATTTATAATTATTTTAGTTTTATATGTATTTTTATGAGAAAAAATATTTTGTCAAATCAAGGACGAAGTTAGTAATTTTTATTAGAACCATTTTTTAAAAGAAAAAGTTGTCGGCGGGAAAAGAAGTTAGTAATTTATTGCGACTTGCGAGTATGAGAGAAAACGAAGATTCTGGATTAGGATAATCGTGACGACGACAATGATGGTTGATTCTTCAGTTTCATATGTTAATGGCCACCAACAGCCCATTGACTTTATCCTTTAGATTTTCTCCTCTTTTTCTTTGGGTTTCGAGCTCTGCCCCCCCTCTCTCTCTCTCTCTCTCTCTCTCTCTCTCTCTCTCTTCCCAAATCTCTCCACCGCTATCTACTGCACTTATTATCTCAAGTATGATCATTCAATGACTTTCCATTTTTAGTCTCTCTCTTGTCCTTTCCGTTGAATTCTTTCTCAAATTCCGCAGGTACAGTTCCGTTTGGTTTCCTGGAAAATATAGGTGGAAAATTTTTTCGACTTTTGGTGTTTCTAGTGTAATTCATGTGATTGTGGTTATGCTATAATATGCTTGGCACAGTTCTTTTTTGTCATTTCCGTTGAATTCTTTCTCAAATTCCCCAGCCACTGTTCTGTTTGGTTTCCCGGAAAATATAGTGGGGAAAATTTTTGCGACTTTTAGCGTTTTAGTGTAAGTTTATTTCATGTGATGGTGATTATGCTATAATATGTTTGGTACAATTCTCTTGTCCTTTTTGTTGAATTCTTTCTCAAATTCCGCTAGTACTGTTCTGTTTGGTTTCCTGGAAATATAGCGAGGAAAATTTTTTCAATTTTGGCGTTTTAGTGTAATGGAACTTAGCTGGTTTTTTTCATGTGATTGGAACTTAGCTGGTTTTCTCTCTTGTAGAATACAATTTTCGAACAACGGTTTCCTTTGAATTCTTTGTGACATTGCGTTTGTTCTGTTTGGTTTTGCTGGAAATATAGGGGGGAAGATTTTCAACTCTCTGGCATTTTTTTTTCTTTGCTGAATAATAGTTTTGATGTTTAAGTGTAATTTTCTCTTTCCCGTACTGTGATGGTAAGAAATGCTTGATAATTTGGAACTTTAGTCGGTTCTCTCTCTTGCAGGGTACAATTCTCCAGCAATGGGCTTCTTATCTCAAGAGAGTCATGCTTCTTTTGTTGTCTCTTTCTTGTCTTTTCCTTTGATTTCTTCCGAAAGTTGTTAAAGCTAAGGTGAATTGGATGGTGGATTGTCTTCTGTTTGGTTTCCTGGAAAATTGAGCGTGAAAATATTCATCTTTTTGCATTTTGTCTTAATAAGTAATTAATTTGAATACACTTGGTACCAGTAGTACAATTCTCCAAGTTCTGTGATTTGTGGTTATACTAAATGGTTGATAATTTGAGATTGTTTTATCAAATTTTTTTTTTGGTCCTCTTATAGGGTTTCAAGATGAGAAGGTTGAGAGTTTTGGGATGTGTTATCGCGGCGTCATATTGCTGCCTTTTGCTTCTTGTGACAGCTCAAGTTACAGATCCTTCGGAAGGTCAACTTTTAATTTTCGTTAAAATCTGATGATCACCAACTTATTGGAAACTTCAAATGCTATCTATTGATTATTTCATTTTTGCAAACTTTCTGTTCTGGATGCTGTTTAGTGTCAGTATTCTGGCTAGTTTAATAGTGATTGTAAGAGGTTCGATTTTTATTGGTATAAAAATGAGCGTAGTACTGTATTTCTTGAAGAAGGGTCTAACTAGACGTTGAAATGTATGACTATTGGTTTCTATATGCAGTGAAAGCCTTGCGGGCTGTGAAGAGCAGGTTAATTGATCCCAACAACTATCTCAGAAACTGGCACAAGGGGGATCCTTGTACATCTAACTGGACTAAAGTTGTATGTTCGAACAAAACTGGGAATGATGGATACTTACATGTTGCAGAGCTGTATGTCGTTATTCTCCAATACCACTCTTTACACCTTTTTCTTTTGTTAATTGTGTCCATTAGTCTTTTCCAATTTTGTAAAAAAAAAAAAAAAATGATATACCTTCAGGCTGTTATTCCCAGAATGTCCTGCATAGTTGAGACTGCTTGTTCCTTTTTCCCTTCATTAAATATAATGCGCGGCCCGCACCAAAGATAGTAATTTCTATGTAGTCCTTTGTCTATCTGTGATCCAGTTTGTCAGTTAGGCCATCCGTTTTTACAATAAAAGTTTTATATGCAGCCAGCTGTTGGGTGTGAATCTCTCAGGAAATTTAGCACCTGAGCTTGGTCAACTATATCATCTTCGGATAATGTGAGTTGTATCACTTGTAATCTGCTCTGTGTATACATTTTGTTTTCAAAAATTTTTCTGATACACTTCTCAGGGACGCTAATGTCATTTCCTTTCGTTGTTTTATTTGATTTTTGATTTTGAAAGAGATTTCATGTGGAATGGACTAACGGGCACTATACCCAAGGAGATTGGAAAGCTTTCATCCTTGACACTCTTGTAAGTTGACATCTTGTTTTGTTCTGAAACTTTGTAATGCCATTTTCCGCTGTGTTCTCTACATTCCTGCATTAGAACGAATAGCTTAGGTAACCCGTCTTTATTTGTGCCTGATATGAAAGTTGTTCTAACGAATCCCTTCTTAATAAGGGGTTCTTAAGTACGGCGTGAAAAATGCAGTATATTAGCATTTAGGAGGTACCAAGGATAGCAGAAAGGGGTAATATTTCTTAAGTCTAAACCATCATACTTTCATCAGATTCCATCGGATGTGTATACTTCCTTTAATCTGATTGATACTTCATGAAATGTATACTATAGAGGTTCAATATCAGAGAAGTCCGGTATTAATGTATGTCATCTTATTTCCCATACCGCCATAGGTGAATTGGATGATACCATTTAAAAGCTTTGTAGCATATAATGTATATATCTGAGGTAGTAGTTCTTCAGCCAAAAAAAAAAAAAAAAGTACCAAGTTTGAAACTTGACGTAAAGAGGAGCTGATCAGGCCATGAATCAATGAAATTATCAATCATGATGTTAATTCTGGGAAAGACACGTTGTGGAATCTTTATACTAGTCTCAATACGACAAAATTCAAGAATAAATAGATTCTGCTCCAACCATTTTGATTGTATGTTGTACATTTCATTTGCAGGCTCTTGAATGGAAACAAACTTTCAGGTTCTCTACCTGATGAGCTCGGTTATCTTTCAAAATTAAACCGGCTTCAGGTTGACGAGAACCAAATGTCAGGTCCAATACCAAAATCATTTGCTAACTTGGTCAGCGTTAAGCACCTGTAAGTCATCTTTGATCCAAACACTACTTCAACTTGGCAAGGAGTGCATTTCTTTTGTGCGTCTTACCTTTGGTCCTGTAACTTTGCAGTCACATGAACAACAATTCTTTCAGTGGTCAAATTCCTTCGGAGCTTTCCAAGTTACCCATTCTTCTTCACTTGTGAGTTTACTTGTCACTTAATGTATTTATTTATAAGATTTTTTGAAATGAAAACTGATCGACTCATTGTTGAGAGTCCGTGGTTGATAAAACAACTTTTCACAGGCTTTTGGATAATAACAACTTGTCTGGGCATCTTCCGCCAGAACTCTCCAACTTAACAGCGCTGAGCATATTGTATGTTCCTTCACTCAACACTATTAGATTGCTATTTGTGATTACATAAATTTTGCTATCATATGATCTTTGTTTTGCAAATGACTTTTGTTTCTCAAATGTGTTTCTTCCTTGATGTTTTGGCTTTATATTACTTATAAAACTTATTGCTCGAAACATTTTTAGTGAATGTTTATATGACATACTAATTTAGAAGAAAAAATCCACAGTGAGGGCAGTAACTTCAGTTATTGGCATTTTCAAGCTATAAGATGAAATTCCTTCAAAAGATAACAAGATCTTCAATTCACTAAAATACAATACAATCAGACTAATAGCAAATCTGATTATCAAAACTTCCTCACTTTTTGTTAGATCTCTCAGAAAAACCCTGCTGAGACCCTGCTTTCCTACTTAAGCCCCTGTCTGGATTGGGAAGAAGATTTTCCAGAACACTATCAGAATTTCCTATGACAAATGCTATCGAGGAACAGTTTCTTTTTAATGCCATTACCTTACCATGATTTTATTTACTATCTTTTGAGAATATTGGTTCTGTATCAGGGTGTTTATCGTGATTGAGAAGGGAAACAACAAAGTACTGATGTTTCCAATGTGTATTGTCTTCCTTTTGCAGTCAACTTGATAACAACAACTTCAGTGGGTCTGACATTCCAGCTACATATGGAAACTTTTACAGTTTAGCAAAATTGTAAGTATTATTTGAAAAAAATGAATAAATACTACTCATCTTGTGAAGGGTATCTATGCATATTAATCCTTACCATTCTCAATATTATTTTAATGAAATTGAAATCTATGCATTTCATTCGTACTTAAGAAACTATTATTCAGAGAATCAGAATATAAGATCAGAAATATGCAGGTGCATGTCTTAAGATGAAGCAAGCAGCAATACTGCACAAGTACAGATACTGTGACGAATGCCAATGCTTTTACTAATTACTCTTTTTTTCCCCCATTTTGGCTTGGCAGAAGTCTTAGAAATTGCAGTTTGCAAGGATTTGTTCCTGATCTTAGCAAGATAGCCAACCTTAGTTATTTGTAAGTTTTTGGTTCGACAATGAAGATTGTGTTTGTGCCTTTCATGGTGGTGTCTATTATTAGAAAAATTCTTCTCTTTTCTATTATGATCTTGTCTAATGTTTTACTGGATTCATGCTACAGAGATTTGAGCCGGAATCATCTTATTGGACCTATACCGTCAGAAAAGCTTTCTGATAACATGACAACCATGTATGTACATGACATTTGTTAAAACTAATCAGTTATTCACTGCACATGTTCTTATAAAGCTTATCCGTAAATTTAGTTTAAAATGAGTATGATGATGAAATTGGTTTTGGATTTTCCATATTATTTTGTTACATATTTTATGTGAACTACTCCATAAAGAAATTAATTCTTATTTGTTGCAGAGATCTGTCATATAACAATCTCAATGGTTCTATTCCCAGCACTTTCTTAGGTCTTCCTCATCTACAGAAACTGTAAGTGTGTATATGATATTTAGCAATTCTTTGTCTCTTTTTCTGAACGGTGAATAGTTATGTTTGCATCTTAGGTGTGAGTCACTAGGGACTTAAGGCGCTATTTGACAAATATTTGCCTGCTATTTCTATTGCTGAATGAAAACTGGAAATACATTTTAAATAATTGTTACTGTCCTTGTTGACACATGGTGAAACATGTTCCCTCTAATGCAAAAACTATTAGAATCTTTTATCCTCGTTGTTCTTATTGTTTTTGTTGTTGCTTCATTATTTATCGTTGTTTGTTACTGTTGTTGTTGTGGTTGTTGTTCTCATGGTACTGGTGTCTTCACTATACACATTGGCACCCGACAACTAGCTATTACAGTCTTATCACAGTGGTTGAACCAAATATTTAATAGTTTCAATGCACTCAACTGACTGTTAATTTGATTTTTCAGCGATCTTCGGAACAACTCATTGTCAGACAGTTCAGGAGATCTAGATCCTGGTGCCAATGTCACTCTGAGGTATGCTTTCTATGCATTGGTTTATGCAAGCCTGTAAGAATTTTGACAAACATGAAAACTGCATTCTGCAATTTATCTGTTACTCCACATTATGCTTCTGCAGACTGCAATTTTGAAATACATGTTAGCAAAATATGTGAAGATACTAGGAAATTTCTTACTATAGGAACATTCATGCCTGAAATCCTAAACCATAGGCGGCCTACCATAGGATTTTCTTAAAAGAAAAATGCATATGCTTCATTGGTGAGTGGATTCTCTTTAATTCTTTCTTAACTATATGAGATGACCTTATAAAACAGAACAGTTGTTGTATATTAGTTTTGAAAGAATGAATTCTTTTCCATAGAAGTTTCTGACCTTTCTCTGCTTGACATACAGACAGGTGCTTTTAGTTACTGCATCTTTTTTGCCTATTCTTTTTATGTTCCCGCAATAACTAGCTATGAAATAAATAATGATCTAAGTAATTATGTCAAAACAAGGTTTACATTTTTATAGTTTCATTTCTCTGAATGTTGAGTCTTCGTTTATCACTGGCAAAAGCTAACAAAATAGAGAAAAGAAACTCCAATACTAATCTCTAATCATAATTCATAACCAAGTTACGCCACCTAAATAATATCTTGTTCTGTAGCGACTGGGACTCGCTTGCTAAGATCTGATTGGGATAGAACTATTTAAAATTGTTAAAGTATAAAACTATTGTTAACCCACCTCTTAATAGCTTAAGTTTTTAGGATGAATTGGAAAACTAACATGGTATCATGGTATCGAGAGGAGAGGTCCCGAGTTCAAACCCCGTAATTACACTCTTTATCCCTATTTAAATTGTCATCATGTATTGGGTCTTTAATATATCTCCGGCTTAAATATTCACGTGTTGGGCTTTCCAATTAATTTACCCACACGATTGCCTATTGTTCAATCCGCACATGAGGGAGAGTGTTAAAGTATAAAACTATTATTGGCTCACCTCTTAATAGCTTAAGCTTTTAGGATGGATTGGTAAACTAACAAAAATTATAATCAACGTTCAGTCATTGAAAAAAAAAAAAAAAAAAAAACATCAATTTGGTGCAGGTGCCTATAACCAGAACTTACCCCTTTTTTCCTGAAGGCAGAAGTTGCAAACTACAATTATCTTTTCACGTTAAAAGCAAGTTTAAATCACGTTAAAAGCACGTTAAAGCAATTATCTTTGCATGTTTACCTGCCACATAGGAGAGCTAGCAGCAGATTGGAAAGTATGCAAGTAGCACCAAATAATAATAGGTGCACATATGCCTTGGCTTTGATTTTATGCTCTCAAGTTCTTATGACTCTAACAGTTTCTCCTCAGGCTTGAAAACAATCCCATCTGCAAGAACGCAAGTCAACAAAACATAGGCCAGTTTTGTAGATCTTCAGCTGAGAAGAATGAGATCCCTGAGAAATCAAAAAAGATCCAACTGAAACAAGCTGTCCTATTCAGTCATGTCCATTCGAATATGTCCCAACTTCCTCTGTACGATGCTATTGTGCAGCACCACTAAGAATTGGATATAGGCTAAAGAGCCCAAGTTTTTCTTATTTCCGTCCATATTATAATGACTTTAAGGTATACCTAACCAGGTCTCTCAAGTTGGATGTTTCACAATTATCAATTGATTCCTTCTTCTGGGAAAGTGGGCCTCGTCTCCGGATGTACTTGAAGCTTTTTCCGATGTTCAATTCTTCCCACTCAAATACATTTAACACAAGCGAGGTTCAGCGAATTAGACACATATTTATATCATGGGAATTTCCTCGCACCGACTTTTTTGGGCCATATGAGCTTCTTAACTTCACTCTCCTGTGGCCATATTCAGATGGTATGTATTCAAGACAAACCTTTTGAAGTCCTGGTGAATTCTCCATTGTTTGACCAAATTAGGTAGATTATGATGCATTGATTATTTTGATTACTGAATCACTTGATATAAGCTGATGTTACATGTGGCTTTGTGATCGAGTTAGGTAGAATAAAATATCAGTATAAGAATTATGGTTATTATTTATATGGAAAATATAGTATGCTTACTATTACATTACATGTTTGGTGGAAATTTGTTTTATGAGGTAGGCCATCTTATTGATAGTAATTTCTTTCTCTGCAGTGATAATTACTAATGGAGAAGGATCAGGCATTAGTAAAGGAATTTTGGCAGCCATAGTACTAGGAGCCATTGCTTGTGTTTTTTTACCATCTCTGCAATAGTACTTCTTTTGATCTCTAGACATAAATACCAGCAAGCACCAGCAAGGAGACGCCAATGTAAGTTCTTTGTAGTAAGTGTGTATAATTGAAGTATGAAAGCATAACGATGCACTCAGATCTATATGTCAATATGGAAAGTGATATGAACTCTGTTTTTCCCTCTTTTGCAGCCTCGACAATTTCTATAAAGATTGATGGTGTGAAAGCATTTAGTTTCAAGAAATGGCAACAGCTACGGGGAACTTTGATAGCTCAACTCAAGTTGGCCGAGGAGGTTATGGGAAGGTTTATAAAGGCATCTTAGGTGATGACACAATTGTGGCTATAAAGCGCGCAGAAGAAGGATCACTGCAGGGACAGAAAGAATTCTTGACAGAGATAGAACTGTTATCAAGGTTACATCACCGAAACCTCGTCTCATTGATTGGGTATTGTGATGAGGAAGAGGAGCAGGTATCTTTTTCCCTTTCCTTTGCCATCTTGAGGTATTAATATTGACATTATCATTCTAATAATAGTAGGGACAATATTAGTGTCATTACTGTTGTTGTTAACTTGTTATTATTACTTGCTTGAAAAGTTTTTTTTTTTTTTGTCTGTTTCTGCTTATTACTGCTGTCACTTCGAGAGTTGAGCATGTTTTACTCTTTTACTTTCACCCTTGGGCTTTGCGCAAGGCTGTCTAGTTCAATCTTAAAAGTCAAAAGTCATAGGTCGGGGCTCTTACTCTTTTCCATGATGATTTCATTTTGGTTACCGCTCAAGCTTTGAAGCTGCACGAAATTCTGGAGACAATCTCTTTGATTGGCAACTACACAGTAGGAAACTTCATTAATATGAGGACTGGTGATAGATATTTTCCTGGCTTTTGTTTCCAAATAAGTGTGAAGTACATTCAAGACATGAGCAGATTGCAGCAATTATGTAGATGATATTTACCAACGAGAAGTCATTACATGGATAATTATGTTCCCTGTTTTATGTTGCCTGACAAACCAAAAGTAAATTATTAATAAATATCATTCATCAACTTCTGTTTTTCCGTGCTTGTGCAGATGCTTGTTTACGAGTTCATGCCTAATGGGACATTGAGGGACTGGCTTTCTGGTATGAGAATCTCTGGCGTTTAGGGTTCCTATATTCTTCTGCTTTTAGTCTTTGCCTTGGTTGTATGCTAGCGAATTGTTGCCCTTAATTTGATTACTTGATATGCAAAATGTTCATGTTAATAATGTAGACTATGCATCGTTGCATTTTGGTTTGAAATGAGTGTTTCATACTCAATTATATATAAGCTTGCTTAAATACTGTAACAGCAGTTTTTGTTGCTTGGATTCTGTGTTTTATGCCTTGGTTCTTACGATGGACCTCTGCCATTAGTTCTTTTTTTCTCATTTGGTATTATCAAATTTGGTTAATTTGTGTGTTATGTCTAATTTATTCTTATTACTCTTTCATCTAAGAGGAAAACTAAGTGAAGGGAATGTGGAGTGTGAGAGACCTGAGAATCTACTGTCCTGTGTCAAATTAAATCCCTTTCTGTTCTTCAGTTGCTTCTTTCTAATCATGTTGTACCCATGGTGTCACAGCTAAGGCCGAGAGAACCTTGAATTTCAGTATGAGGTTGCGTATTGCACTGGGTTCAGCTAAAGGTATTCTTTATCTCCATACTGAAGCAGAACCTCCTATATTCCACCGAGATATCAAAGCCACCAACATACTTCTGGATTCCCACCTCACCGCTAAAGTCGCTGATTTTGGACTGTCACGACTAGCACCGCTCCTGGATGCTGAAGGAACTGTGCCTGAATATGTATCTACAGTTGTGAAGGGAACACCAGTATGTCTGATTTTGCTAAGATTTCAAATTTTCTTAGAAGAATATTCAAACATCATTTTCCACACATGCTTTTATCTTAATTTCAACTTCTTCTTCTTTTCTTTTTCTCTCTCTCTCTTTTTTTTTTTTTTTTTTTTTTTTTTTTTTTTGAGGTTACACACAAATGACTGGTCTTATGAATGTGATTGATTTTCAATATGATAGAATCTAGGGCAATTACTCAAGAAATAAGAAGAATTGAGAAGAAAGAGATGAACTTTTATTGGAATTGAAGAAAATGAATTATAGATGCAGTGCTTCGAGGTACTGCTAGACCTCCCCTGCTCAGTTTATGAGCTAAGACTTTCCCAGTAAGACTCAGATCATTCCTGCCCTCACTCTTCCCTGCCTCCTCCTTTTATTCCCTCACTTTTCCTTAACCGCCTATTCTCATGTTCACACTACAATCTCAATAACTGCCTAACAACTATTACTAACTAACAATTACACTTATTGCTTGTTTCTTATACTACCTATTCCCTCTTTCCCTTTCTCACAAACACTTGCTTTAGTAGAGGCTTAGTCCTATCACAATATTACGGGATAATGGTCTAACGGTGGAATGGATCTTCCTTCAGAATGTCAGATGGTATCTTTAAGTTTTGGGTTGGGGACCAACCGGGTAGGAAGGGTTTAAAGATGAAGTTTACTATGTCGCATAGCACAGCATGGAATCAAAAGTTATATGTATTTGCACAAACATATGCTCCCCCTTGGAAGTTTTGTTGTGCAGAATGCATTGTTTCCAATCACTTGAGCTTTTTGGAAAGTTGGTTATTTAATATTCTGTATATCAATGAATCTGTATAATTGTTTTAATAACGTATTAATGGAAATTACCACTCAAATGTTAATATTTTTTTGACAATATTTTACAATACCTTTAACAACATTGTTATCAGTATTTTTTTTTCCCAGCCAAGAACATAGCTGTAGAACCATGTTATGGACCTGTTTGGGCCATAGATTTTCACGTCGCTTATCTGTTTTCTCAGTTATAGTCTTTTCTCTTGTCAATTTCCTTGACATTTTACATCTCTTGCAATAGTTTATTTAGTTTGGAACCACATGTGCAGGGTTACCTGGATCCAGAATATTTCTTGACCCGTAAGTTGACAGATAAAAGTGATGTCTATAGCCTGGGAGTTGTATTTCTGGAGCTATTGACGGGTATGCACCCAATATCACATGGCAAAAACATTGTGCGCGAGGTACACTAGAACCTTTGTTATCTATAACGTAAATTTGCTATTTTCTCTTATTCGCATTTATGGCTCTGAAAAATTTTACAGTTGAGCTTTTCATTTGACACGCATAAAAATTGACTCAATTTACTGCTTTGGCACTTTGGTCTGCTGTAATGTCGCATTTGGAACTCGTGGAACTTAAAGATGACAAAAAATTCTATAAGATGTCTGCATCTACTGTCACTTTTTGTAGTACTGTTTTTCCTAGGAATAATACAATCGTACCTTTTTCAGGTGATGACAGCGAATCATTCTGGGACGATGTTCTCCATTATAGACAGCAGAATGGGGTCCTATCCATCTGAATGTCTGGAAAGGTTTGCTGCTTTGGCGCTTAGTTGTTGTGATGAAAAAAGAGAGGGAGGCCGTCGATGTTGGCTGTCGTGAGGGAGCTAGAAAACTTACTTAAGATGATGCCAGAATCCGACACTGTTGTTTCAGAATCAACTTCCACATTTTCTGGCTTGTCCACTACACAGTCTTCATCCTTTATGGCGAGCAGCTCGCTCGTGTCCTCATCTATGTCAGGAAGTGATCTTGTCAGCGGTGTCATTCCAACCATCACACCTCGCTGAGACTGATTACAAGGAGTTTCTCTGCGTTTTATTCCCCAAAAGCGGTGAATGTACATGTAGACGATTTTGTATTTAGTGTATGGTCATTTTAGAACGCGATAATAGCAGTGAGAAAAGGACGGTTGTTTCTTCTTAGCTTAGCTGTGAAGCTAGGTATATCTCTGTAAAAATGTTGCACGGTTCTTCTTCTTCTTCTTCTAATGCACGATCTGGAATGGAATACAATTTGCACGATCTGGAGTACAATTCTTGAATAATGCCCTTTTTCTGCTTCTTCTTCTAATGCACGATCTGGAATACAATTCTTGAATAATGCCCTCCTCCTCCTCCTCCTCCCCTCGGAACAACAAAAAATAAAACTTGAGCCTGATGGCGTATATAAATGAGATACGAAATGTGACGATGAAAAACCGAGGTTGAAAATACTCATTCTATCGTAACTCTCTTTTGTGCTTCATCCCCAACGCCATCACCCAAGATTGATGAACCTTTTGTTTCCCTCAGCTGCCGCAGAAAAGCTTGGATTCTTTCAATAATCACACCCTGTAAATTGGGATATTATTACAGAGAAATCTTGATAAATTTTTTTAAAAGTGCATTGGTCTTAATTTTTACTCTTAATTAATATGTTTTTAGTTAAATAACTATATTAACAAAATGATACTAATCAAGATTAAGAGGTAAAAATTTATTCCTATGCACTTTTAAAGGTAAGTTAAGTAATTTTCTTTGTTATATATTACATTATCCGCTAATGGAAATGTGAATAAAAAATAATCCATATCTTGAATGTGATAAGTAATCTTAAGTAGATTCACTCCTGATAAATATAGGCTGAATTTGAATAATGGCTTCCAAGATATGTGCACAAGTCATATCTTTTAAGGCGTTTGGTATGGGGTAATCATAAGGAATCATATTCCCAAGAAAGTGATGGAGGGTAATATGATTCTTAAGAATAATACATTATTGTGTTTGGTTCTATACAGGAATCTTTCTCAAATTCCTAGGAATATTACATTACTCTGTTTTGGTTGTGCATGGAAATGTTGTGAATTAAAAATATTTTTTTAAATGAATAATAATAATAATAATTATTACTATAATAATAATTATTATTATATAATAATAATAATAATTATATTAATTATTATTATTATTATTATATTTATTATTAATATTATAATTATAATAATTAATATTATAATAATAATTAATTATTATTATATTTATTATTATAATCATAATAATAATAATAATAATTTATTATTATTATTATTATTATTATTATTATTATGAGATTCCCATGATTTTGAGATTCTTGGGAATTTGAATAACACCCTATTGGGTGGGATTAGGATTACCCCAAAATGGGGTAATGTGAAAACTGAAACCCATGGGTTTCACTTTCCCGGGTTTTAAAAAAGTCTAATAATTGTACCAAACGTGGGAATCTGAAAGATTCTCATTCCCACCCTTATGATTACCCCATACCAAACGCCCCCAAGATCTCTTGATAATCCGCCACAATGCACATTGCCTCTGCCTTTGGCGGATGACAAGAAATATTATGCTCATAGAAAGACGATACGATAAGATTGGCAATTTAGGTTACGATATGGTAACACAACTTGAAATCTACCTGAATTAGATGGTTTGGATTTTCTTTAATAGATATAGATAAAAAAAGAGTCGAACCCACCACACACGATTAATAGAAGGTGAACACGACACAAATCCTCCAATACGAAATTAACCCAAAATAACCCGTTTAATAAACAATTCGTAAATAATTTGACATGAACACGACACATTTTTAACCTATTTAATACTTGTTTTATTGAGATATGTTTAAATATATATTTTTTTAGGAAAAAATAGGTGATATATAAGGAAGACGCTAGGGTTTCCTCACATTTTTTTATAGAATTTCTTTTAGTTTAACTATTTTGCTATATTGTTGATTTTTTTATCATTAAGAATTGAATTTTAGTATATAAATAGTAAACGTGTTTGCAAATTAACATGACATGTTATTGACTTGTTTAATAAACGGGTTGATTGTATCATATTCGCGTCAATCTTGTAATAAAATAATCGTATTTAAATTTTTTATTTTGACATAATTATTAAATAAATTGTGTCCGTGTCAAAGTGTTAACAGAAAAATATGACACGATATGAACTCAACACGCTATAAATTACCACCCTAACGTCATTAGACACGTAGGTTTTCCCAAAAGTAGGGGACACAAATCTTGCAGGTTCGATAGTTGGCATGGAAACAGTTTTCTTGCCTCCTAGTAGACGATGTGACTCATGTCAAGTCCAACCCTCTTGCTCTTTCTATTTATCAGTGCCTGTTAATCGAGATCTGACCTAATATGATCCATCCAACACGTAGAGATGAGATTTGACCCAACACAAACGTAATATATGTATAAAATTCTTTTTTAATATATAATTAACCATATATGAAATAACATGGCTTTTGTTTTATTGTAGTTTTTATTGGTTCTTGAATGATTGAAGTATTTGTTTAATTGAAATATTTTTCGAATATTATTTCAATTTTTTGAAAATTGTTTTAGTCTATTTTTTGTAAATCATATCTAAAATAACTAGAGGGATGAGATTTGACCTTAACACAAACATAATATATTTATAAAATTCTTTTTAAATATATAATTAACCATATATGAAATAATATGGTCTTTATTGGCTCTTGAATCATTGAAGTATTTGTTTGATTGAAATATTTTCAAATTTTTTTTAATATTTTTTTTTTAAAAATTTACTCTATTTTTATAAATTATATCTAAAATAACATTTAATATAAATTGTAAAAAGTAATTTTGATTATTTATAAAGTTAATTGCTTCAGTGTAATTTCAGTTTAGTTTTATAAACCCTCCAAGTGTCTTGAGCATTTACATAACAAAAGAGCAGAAAATATATTCAATGGAATGCAAGATGTTTCAAGTATCTTTAATTAAAAGAAGAGAGTTTTTCTTATAGGTTTTTTTTTTTTTTTTTTTTTTTTTTTTTTTTTTTGAATGAACAAGGTTTATTTTTAATTATTAAATTTGATCAAAATCATATTAAATTATGAAAATATACATACTGAATAAATTTAGTACAAATCATTACCGCTGAGTTTATTTTTCTCGTCTCACCATATCATGAATTCCACTGGGAAGAGGGGAGGGCTTGGTGAAAAAAGACTTCCGAGGGCAGCGCTGCAAAACTCGGTGAGCACCGTGCTTTTGAAACCTCCACAGTATCCGATCCGTAATATACTAGTCTTGATAGCTCACACTAACAGAGTTGTGACTCTTTTCTTTGTCTTTTTTAAAAGGATAATTCTATTCTTATACTTGTATTTTGTTTCTATTCCATTGACTTCCACATTTTTATTTGCAAATTGTTTATTTTTCTTTTTCTACAAATAGAGCTGTGAACATGTCAATATTAGAGCACATAATTAAGGTATCAACGCGCCTACAAAAATATGACCTAAATTATGTTTATAACTTATTTTGTTTGCAACCAAACATACCCATTCTACCTTTGCAAACAAATAAATAAATAAATAAAAACAATTATAAGAAATTATAGTGATTTTTAAAATTTATGTGAAAAACTGAAATCAAGCTAAATGTGGTTATAGTTTAAAGAGTATGTTTGTACACTCAAAATTAATTATTTTAAAAAAATTCAAACTGTCGAATGTACAGACTATTCTTATTCTTCATTATTATTTAATACTATCGATTCTTTTTTTTTTTTTTGAATTGATAGGTCTTAAGATTAAGAAAATATGTGATGAATAAAAAAAAAATCAAGTAAATCAATGTAACATATGATAATATGAATTATTTTATCAGATAAGTAAAACATAACTTCACTTTTTTTCAATCTTAAATAAGAAACGCATGGATTTACGTTACAACATTTTTTTTTTTTTTTTTATCATTCATGTTTTCTATTATTTCTTTCTCGCCCCATATATTTTCTTTCCTTCCTATCAAATATATATAAAAAAGGATATGTTATTAAAAGAAAAGGAAAAAAGAGGCAGGGATGAAAAATATAAAATTAACTTTTTACTTGTTTAATTGTTTTTATTTAATTTCAGGAGCTGGTTTTGCCCAAAAACAAGGTGCTGTGGACGAAATACCATACTTTATGACCACTCCTAGTCCCTTGACAATTATATTTCTTTCAAATTTCAATTCCTAATCTCTCTGAAACTTTCCTTGTTCATATACAATCCGAAGACAAAAATAATTATACACACACACTCCCTTAGTTTAATTTATTCAGCAAAACAAAAAATTATAAAAATTAAGGTTTTATTATTCCTTTGGAACCTTAGATGGAATTGTAGCCCCGTTTCCTTTTTGTTTTCTTCAGCGATTTCGTTGTGCTGGTAAGGTTTTTTTTTTTTTTTTTTAATTATCTGTGTAAATTCGATTCTGAATTTGGAGTTGACCTTGTTGATCAATTTTCTCTGATGCATTTTACGGGAAAAATTTTGAAATTTTGGGAATAATTCTGTCTATAGCTAATCTCTTGGTGATCAATCCATCGCTAGGGTTTTGTGATTTGAGAGATTGCTTTGTGTTCGAGAACTTTTGGTGATTGAGAAGAACCGGAAAAGTCGAATTTTGTAGGACCGATCAAAAGGCTGTATTTAAAAGCGCGTCCAATTTCGTTCCTTTTGTTTCTCAATTTACACAATTACGTAATTTTTTGGGAATCGTATTAATGATAGCTGGTCAATGGTTGGATTCGGCACTGGTTGTCTTGAATTTTGAGTTTGTCGATGGGTCATTGACCTGGAATGACCCGATTAATGCTTTGAATTTTTCAGTTTTGCGTTTTTTTTTTTTTCTTTTCTTTTCTGTTGAACTTGAAGCTTTTGAACCGAAATCATTTGTACGAAATTGTTTGTGGAAACGGGGAATTTTATTAGATTTTGTCATTATCGGTGGGAAAAAGAGCACATGTTTTGCGGTGTATGAGTTTGGAGATCTTAGAATTTTGGATCCTAAATTATGAATGTGTGAATTCTTATCTCAATCTTAGCTTTTTTTTTTTAATGTATTGGGTTATTCAGATTATAATATATTTTCTGTTTGAAGGAAGAAAAAATAGTCTGCTAATTTTTTAATGTCCAGGTCTCAATGTTTTCATATTTGTGAATGTGTAATTAAGGGTTATCTTGCATTTGAAATCCAGACTCAGGACTGCTCAAAGTGGATCCTACGTGATGCTAATATACCTTAAAGGGAAGGTGGCTCATTGTTGCTTCACTACCATTGTTCATTGTGTTCGGAACGCTGAGTGTTGTTCTCATCAATTGTGGAGAAGTGGCTTTAGATTGTTTTTAATATCTGAGTGCAGTGAAGGAAGAATTTAGCAAGCAGCTGCTCAGATTTCGGAAGGTGTTAATATTTATATGAGCGAATATGTGGTTGAGGTTTAAGCAAGTGCTGTTATTTTCACTGTTGTTCCTAGTGTTCTTTGGTTATGCTACAACAAAGTCTGAACATGAATTTTCACAAAAGTCAATAAAAGCTCCTCACAAGAATGTTAGAAGCAATGTAATTGATGGCTCAGGGGCAGAGACCTCTTTCAGTTTTGAGGACACCAATGATGGAGTGGGCGAAAAGAAGAGTGGAAATAGTAAAGTTTCAGTATCAACTGTTGCATTATTTACATTAGCTATGGCAGCTGCCACTGGTTTAGGCGGTCCCATTCTTCTTTGTGGAGCTTCATCCTCAATGGGCTGGATTATGCAATGGAATGGCTGCTGGCGTGATGCTGGCGCGAGCTTTGACCTTGTACAAGAAGGGCAAGAGCATGGTGCTGGAAATTGGGTTATGGTAGGGATTATAGCTGGTGGCGTTTTTATTTGGCTTTGTAAGAAGGTAATGACTTTCCAGTGTCATTTTCTTATATACGTGTTATGCATGTTCTTTGTTGTTGGAAATTTAGATGCTGGTTCCTGGAAATCTGATTTTTTATGTCCTGTAGCTGAGTGATTTACCTTTCTTGTTAGTTTTCTGAAGGTAGCTTAATCTAAGGCATGAAGAAAATCATCTCATTTTATGCTAGACTGGCGTGACAGGAAACATGAATTGGGATGTATCTGAGTTGATTAATTTATAACAGAAAGGATGTCTTTAAAATTTTATTTTATATGTATTCTTTAGTGCATAATCTGAGGGTTTATCGAGCTGTTATTATGTCTTTACATAATGAATTTTCTTGTCTGGTTTCAGTCTCTTGAACGATATGGTGAGGTAAGTATGTTGGACATAAAAGGTGCAGATGCAGCTAAGGTGGTTCTTGTTATTGGGATAATGACTCTTCATTCATTTGGAGAGGGCTCTGGCGTTGGGGTTTCTTTTGCTGGTTCCAAGGGTTTTTCTCAAGGTCTTTTAGTAACTCTGGCTATTGCTGTGCACAACATACCCGAAGGATTAGCTGTGAGTATGGTGCTTGCATCCAGGGTGTGTCTCCTCAGAATGCCATGTTATGGAGTGTAATTACATCCTTGCCACAGGTAATGATTATGCATGTATCTTTGTAATACCTTGAAGCATGTTTGAATTGTGAACTTCTAAAGGGGAGGGGGATTATGGATTATGAATGCCCTTGTTCATTGTTTATAACCTCAATGCAATTGGAGAAACAAGATGTGGCATAGGTCCACAATGAAACTCTGTTTTACATACACATGGCATGTATAATTGTGCAGCTCAGCCCTATGACTCTTGTAGAAATGTTTCAATATTGATAATTAATTTTGCACAAATAATTTGTCCCAACTTGGATCCCGTTAACCCATTTCCCTTTTGAACATACTGTTCTTGCTTCTTGCAGCCAATTGTGGCAGTCCCTGCATTCATGTGTGCAGATGCATTCAACAAGTTTCTGCCTTTCTGTACTGGATTTGCTGCTGGATGTATGATTTGGATGGTTGTTGCAGAGGTACTTCCTGATGCATTCAAGGTAACATATCTCACTGACTTGTGTGGAATTTTTCGTTTTATGCTTCTGCTGCTGTTGGCTTCCAGCTTCCAGTATCCAAACACACTGATTAAGGGTTATTTGTTACTGATACCCGTCAACTTTTTGAATTTGACAATTTGGTCCGCATTCTTTTTTTTCCCTAGCAATTGACCCCTTCAACTTGAAAATCTTTGCAATTAGAACCAATCAAAAACGGCGTATGTTTTCTTGATGATTCTGATCATGTGATGCACACAAGGGTAATGAAGGCCATTTCGCACTCCATTTGTTCCGTTATATTGATGTTAGAGTCATCTAATGTGTTTGAAGACAATAAGCTGTAATAAACAACATTTGATTTTCAAGTGTCGTTACCCTTAATAGACATTCCAATGGTGATAAATGACCTTCATTGCCCTCAACAAACGCCCACATGCACGTCACATGATTAGAATCGCCAAAAAAGATTTTCAAGTTTAAGGGGCAATTTCCAAAAAAAAAAAACCAAATTGCTAAATTCGAAAAGTTGAGGGGGTGTCAACACAAGAAAGCCATGATTAAAATCTGCTGGATTTTTGGCTGCAGGAAGCTTCTCCATCACAAGTTGCATCGGCAGCTACTCTTTCTGTGGCATTTATGGAAGCTCTTAGCACTTTGTTTCAGAATTTCAGCCATGACTACAAGTGAGTTTGTTTTAGAAGTTTCGTTTAATTCTGGAGAATTGAAGCTGTAACAATATTTGTTCAGTGTGGTTTCTCTCATTATAAGAGTTGCCAATTTATCCATGCTATTGCACACCCATATTATGCTTTTTTGGTAGTTACATTTCTTAGAATGTCTTGTGATGCAATCCGTCTTTGATGTCATCAGTAATTTAGATATGATAATCAAGCTTTTGTAGTTTGGCCGTTGAAATTGATATCTTCAGGCCTAGGCAGTGAGCACCTTAGAGTTTTGAAGTACCTTTGTCTACTAAGGGCGCGTCTATATTTATATATATATATATATATATATATATATATATATCTAGAGAGAGATCTATATAACTATCTTTGTTTTTCCTCTTTGTCGTTTGTGGTGACCATTCTTTTAACTACATGGTTCTTAATTTCTTATTCAAATACTGGGGTTGCAGCTCCATAATTTTGTGTCAGAAAATGTTCACATCGTCAATAGGTTTAGGTTAGAGTTAAGAGGAGATAGTTATATGACCCAGAATGTCTCTGCATTTCCTGTTACAAATTTTAACTTTCTCTACATTGCAGCTCAGAGGATGCTTCGGGCTTCTTTGTTTCACTACTATTTGGTCTTGGGCCGTTGCTTGGTGGAATTGTTCTTGTTGCATTTGCATTGGCTTTCCAACTTCAGCATGCTGTACTCATGGGTGCAGCCTCTGGCATTGCCTTTGTCCTTGGCGCATGGCGACCACTACAGTTACTTTTTTCTTCAAAGATGGGAGTTATCCCCCTTTCATTTTTGCTTACAGCGGGTGCTATTTTTATCCGTACTTTAAGCTCTAACATTTTGAGGCTTGCTGGTTGCAAGAAGACTTCAGCAAATGACTTACCAACCTTGAGTGGTTTCCCGGTGAGCATTCACACTCTACAATCATTCTTATCCTGTGGAGCAGTTGCCTTCCATGCGTTGGCTGAAGGGCTCGCGCTAGGAGTGGCTGCACCAAAAGCTTATGGACTTGGACGACATATGGTCCTTCCTGTCTCCTTACATGGGCTCCCCCGAGGTGCAGCTGTTGCAAGCTGCATCTTTGGTGCCACTGACAGCTGGCAAGCTTCCCTTGCGGCTGCCGCTCTAATTGGATTCATGGGGCCGGTATCTGCAATTGGAGCCATACTTGCAGGAATTGACTATAGTGGTCTAGACCATGTGATGGTTTTTGCTTGTGGGGGATTACTACCAAGCTTCGGAAGAATAATTAAGAGAGCAACGAGGTTAGATTTGAGGAAATGCATTTATGGCCTCATTATGGGAGTGGGGTTCGCTACCTTGTGTTTGACTTGCACCAAGTTGGTTTGCTTGCATACACCTTATTGTAATTCTGCACCAGAGGCTGTCAGGTAAGATGATTATTCTGCGGCTTGTGTAATATGATTCCAAGGCATGCTTGCAAAGGTTGATTGGTAGGTTTGGAATAGCTATTATTCAGAGAACCAAATTTTGCATTTGTAGTAGGACAAGCGTGCTCATGAAAAGTTACAGGGGTGCTCTAATGAGAGAACGGTTGTATGAAGGAGAGTTCCTACCTTCCTATAAATTGAGAGCTGAGCTTCCTCCCTTGCACTCATGTAACATAGCTTTGTCAGTTGCATAAAGGATGAGAGCATGTGGCCTTCTCTTTTGACGTGTTATTTTTCGGCAACTTCGATATGGATACCTTTTTGGATTGAAAATGATATAAATCAACTCATGGAATCCCATTTGAGTTGAATAGGGGATTGAGTTTATTAATAGAATAGTAAGGTCCTTATACATCTTATGATCTTCGAAACTTTTTTATTTTTATTTTTTAAATGATTAGAGTCGATGTCGTGTGTGTGTGTGTGTGTGTGTGTGTGATTTTCCTGGTACAAAAAGAGGGACATGATAGAAGCCTTTCGGATTTGGCCTGCAAGAGAACATTTTCCGTTGCTACTAATATATTATGGCAGAAATGTTTCATTTGATGCCCGCGTTTTGCTTTCACGTGTCGTCATTCTTTCCAGCAAATTCAAGAGCAAAAACAAAAACAAGCTTTGTCATTTTCCATTGGCTTGACGCCATCAATTTTTGTATGAAACATAAGACAGTAACAATAACAAGACCTTGGAAAACAAGATTACCAATCCTTAAGCCACCTTGGTGTTGATTCACAGTTAAAGGTCAAATTTACTTATAAATCCATAAGCAAAATGTTATAATAATTGATGTAATTATCTGAATACAATTCAATAATTATGTTATAACATTTCTATTGCTGAAGTAAACACGAGAAGAATTTGATTGTTTATTATTTCACGGTCAGATAGATGAGTAAAATTAGGAAAAGATTTAATGATCATCATTCTTATCGTTCTAATCTATCATTTTTTTTTTTTTATTACATTCCTTTACGATTTTGTTAAAAATACGCTTAAATGACTCCAATATCAGTACTCTTTTGTTGATCAAAAGAATCCCAAATAATTCATAATTCAAAGGAAAAAAAAAAAAAAAAAAAATTGCCAAATTTGCATTGTGTCAACTACCCTCGTTTTAAATCACAGTAATAGAAAAAGAAGACTTCTTCAAAAATAAAACCTCTCATCACCACCCTCTACAGACTCAAAATTTCCCATGTCAAAGTTCAATTTGAACCCACGAGGCACAAATCCAATAAGTCAAGAACTCAAAACCTAAATAATCGTTGCACAAACACAACAAACACAGCGAACAGAAAATTGTTTTTGCTTTGTTTTTGTTATCCCTATTGAAATCATAAAATTCTCAAAGCCACAACAAATAGAACTCTATTATAGAAGGGCTACATTTCTTTCAATATTCTTATTACTACAAAACCATATCATCTCAACAACACCAAAGGCCTGCGGTATGAACAAAAAACAGGGTTATTAGTAAAAACCAAGAAAGGCCAATCACCACAAGATTTTTCACTTGTAAGTCGACTGAATGCTGCTCTGAAGTGCCTCCTTACTCTCCTCCACCAACTTCTCCTTCTCCGCCGCAGCCACAGCCGCCGTCGTTTTCTTTGCTCCCTTGACGCTCTGCGAGCCCGTCAACCGCGCCAAAACGACGAACGACATCCCGCCGAGGACGTTGTTCAGACACCTCAGCACCACCACCGACGACTTGAACGCCAATGGCGAGAGCCCCTTGGCGAGCACGAACTCGATCCCGTTCAGCGTCTGGTACCTCAAATTGCTGCTCACCCCCATGTGAATCGCCCACGTCACGGCGTTCAGCAGCGTCGGTGGCGGCTTGTTCGGCGTCTCGAATTCGGGATCCATCTTCTTCCTAACCGCGATCAGGCCGTTCGAGATCGCCGTCCCGACGAGACCCGCGGCCAATCCGACAGCGGCAAAGACTGTCCCTTTGTAGAGAAGAGTCCCCAATCGTTGCCCTAGCGTGAAGGATCCTGCCTCGAACATGTGGCTCTTAGGGATATTGGCAAAAATGGCGGGGAGATTCGACGGCGATGAGGATATCGTAGGAGCGAGGAGGTACATGAGGACGAAATTGAGGATCGAGCCGACGACTAGGGTTGAGAAGACGAAGTCGAGCTCGTTTAGGCCGAAATTAGGGCGAGACGCCATGTCGCCGAGAACACAGGCGGAGACGCCGACGAGCTCCTCCATTAGAACCTTAAACGGAAATTGGGGATCGGCGGCGACTCTAGACCTCCACCCGTTGAGGAAATGCCCTAGAGGCCCCAAACCCTCGATCGCCGACGAAGACGAACGAGACGACGATTCGTCTTCTCCATCGCCGCCACTCCAGCCACCGCTATCTCCACGCCCTCCTCCTCCTCCGCCGCCGGTGCATCCGATCCCGCTGCTGCCATTGCCGCCGGCGAAGGCGAGCTCGAGCCTGGGGTTTGGGGATCGTGAATCGAGTGAGGAGAAGGAGAAGGGGAAGGGAAGGACAGGGAAGGCGGAGGGGTGGGGAGGCGGGGGTTGGTGTGAATGTTGTGGTGGTGATTTGAAAGAGGAGAGATGCGGAGAAGATGAGATGTGGACGCCATTTTTGTGCTGTTGAAGCTTTTTCGGTAGGAAATATGGAGCTTCTTTGTTTGGCGAGACTGGAGAGGTTTTTGAGTGCGCTGTCCGTGTTTGGTAGTAGGTGGAGCGAGTGAGTTCACCAGACGGACGCCACTGTGGAGGCGTACCAAAAAGATCGAAAGGTCTCTATTCTAACATTGCATTATGCATAACCCTAGTAATAATAAATACCTAATTAATTGATTTTATTTTTTTTGCTATTAATTTTTTGTAAATTAAATTTTTAAAAAATAAGACAGAGAAAATAAAATCTTTACAGTATAGTAAGTTATTTTGTTCCATTAATAAGAATAATTGTTTTAATTTTTAATTATTAGATAAATTTTTTAACAATTAAATTTATACATATTCATATTAAAAATTTAAAATATCTCACTCAAAATTTTGTTCTTTTAATAAATTTTATCATTAAAAAGTTAATCTAATTATAGAAATACAGTCCTAATCAGTAAAGTTAAAAATATATTTTTTTAGTGATTAAGCTTAATAGAGTAAAATAACTTCCTACTCCCGATATGTAATTTTGGATTAATTAACAAACTTTAATTTGTGTCTTTTCTCTAGGGGTGTTCATAAACCCGCACAACCCGCAAACCCACCCCGCACCACCCCAATCCACCCCGAAAAAGTAATCCGCAACATTATTTTTTATTTTTGGGCTATTATACCTCAATCCGATGTTTGGGGCGGATTGTGGGTTGAGCCCATAACACCCCGAACCCAACCCGCACAAAATAGGCTTATGTTTCCTATTAAGTTGTCGTATATGTGACCGTTGAATGTTTTCTTGATCTTTTAAGTGTTTCTCCATTCTGCAAACTCATTATGCCTAATATTTACTTAGAAATTAGAATTCCTTTGTCAAGTAGTTAGTTCATTGAGATTTTTTTTTTTTTTTTGAGTTCGGCATGTGAGCTAAAGCCCTTGTTTGATTAGAAAAAAAAAAAATAAAAAAAGTGAAAGAAAGGAATTGGTTGGGAGAATACTAGTTAAGTGTCCACCTCTATGTTTGCTTTGCTTAAGCTATTTGTTTTATATGTTTAAGACTAATTTATAAGTGTAGACTAAGTTATGTTTGTTTTGTATTTGATGTTTGATGGACTATTTTGCTTCATGTTTGATGTTAGATGGACTGATAAAGATGGTTGTTATTTCGATTTAATGATGAAGTTTGAATATTATATTGAACTTTAAGTCATTGATTTTTTGAATGTTGAAACCGACCACCCCGCACCACCCGCATTTTGGAACATCGTTGGGTTGTGAAAATTAACATCATTGGGGCTTTAATTTGTGTTTCTTTTTTCTCAACATAGAATCTGGGTGGAAGTGTACTAATGCTGAGATTCCACGTAGCGTGTGAATTTGGACGGAATTGTGGGACGTGGTAAATACAAATAGTAGAATTCCATATTTCCTAACCCCAACTGCCAAAATGACATTATTGCCATTTGCCAATCTAAGCTCTTTTTGTATTTTGCTGAAATTGGAAAGCAATAGTTAATACCATTATGCTAAGTGCTAACTCACAATTAGGATGGCAACAGGTTGGTTTTTACACTTTATAACAAGAATCATTTTGCTCTATTAATTCGTCAAATTAACAGGAAGGTGTCGGTTTTTTTTTTTTTATTTTTTTATTTTTTTTTTTGGCGCTAAAACGAAAGGAAACGTTAGAAAACAAAAAGGCACAAGGGTTAGAAGTAGAAAGGGAGAGACCAAACCTACAAAACAAGTGGAATAGTAACCGGAAAAGATATTGAATGGCTATAAGACCACCGGATGAGGTTAAGATTTATAAGGAACTAATAAGATATCACACAGATAATTAGTCCACTCGAAAGATGCCGGAGCAACCCTTTATTTCAACAACGGAGAAAAACTCTTATAAAAGGTGGAGCGAAATCGAATTCCACTCACCAAATAATATCTATCCCAATAATAGTTTTAAACTTATTAGTGTAATCTAACACCAAACTATAAATCCAATAAAAATGGGTTGAGAAAGCTTCCGCCCTTATTATAAATACGGAAATGCCAATATAAAAACTAGAGACCATCAAAAAGACCAAGCCATAAAATTTGAGCCCTTCAACTCCGGAAATGACATGTGTCAAATTAACTTGCTTGCCTCCTTCTCTGGACCTAGTTTTCGGAGTTTTAGCGGGATCCCGCGGTGAACGCGTCTTAGATATGCAATTGAAGAATCACGTCATTTTCCCCCCAAACGCATCCAATCCAGTACCTGCCTATACTTCTGTCTGGCTGAACGCGACTTTGGCGATCTCTGCAATCTCCCCCATCTAACTTTAGCGGCCAACATCTTGGCGTAATACCAGACCGCCAAACAAGAACTAAGACTACCATACTAGGATAAAACCATTAGTGAAAAGCAAAATGCCCTGAGAAACAAAGAACAACCACCAAGCAATGCCATCGAAGGCCTTAAGGACAGGTCGGTTGGTGAAGGAGTCATCGAGGGGCTTCAAGAGACGCACGGTGAAGATGGAAAAATGCCCGCAGAAGGAGGCTGCCCCACTCTCCCCGGAATCCAACAACACCGCCAAATGAAGCCCTCCATGGAGTGGAACACAACCCCGAGTGCGCTCAACCACAAGACGAAGGACATGCCAAAAGACAGAGTCCAAAACGTGCGGTACCCAACCACCATCTCGGAACAGATCCGACGAAACGAAGTTACCGTAGCAAACACTGCCCTCACGACTGTAAAGCACATGATGAGACGAGTTGATGGACGAAGTTTCAAGGTCGGGAGTCTGGCGACCGGAGCTCCTGCTGACGCTACTCCTTTGTAACTTTTCTCTCTCTTCATGTTATAAACGATAATTAAACAATTACTTGTATCTAAGTTTACTTGATCATTATGAATTACGAACCAAAGAAAATAAGGGTGTATTATGAGTTGGGATTTGGGAGATTTTCATGTCATCCAAACGATTTGCCATCTCGCGAACCCCCTCTTGCACACCCTTAGGTCAAAAGTCAAATTGTTTAAACCATTTACGACCTAAATGCGATTGAACCGAACTAACTAATCCACTTCATTCATGGTGGTTTCCCGTTCGAAAATGAGTTTGCATATAACCTTGTCATCTCTACTGACAAATAACTACTAGTTTTCGTTAGAAAGAGTGGGATGCAGGTGAAATCATTAGGAGGGGACTAACGCTATTCTGAAGTAGAAGATCTTTGGGTTTGTT
Source organism: Morus alba (assembly GCA_012066045.3). Lineage (NCBI taxonomy): Eukaryota > Viridiplantae > Streptophyta > Magnoliopsida > Rosales > Moraceae > Morus > Morus alba. The sequence goes on from CP050235.2 coordinate 5,293,074, forward strand.
ATTGTTATTTCATGAAGGACCAAATTTTACATAATAACATGTATAAATAAAGGGTGTAGCATCACATTTATTTTATGTAATAACGATAATATGATTTTGAGCCGATTTGTTCAAAGTTGGTGTACGATGTAGTTTTGTCATATATGAAAGAATTCTCATTCTAAAATATCTGCCCCACTAGGGCGTGCTTAGAACTCGTTCTAAAATGATTTTATTTTTTATATGAAAATAAAAATGAAAACATTTTCAATCTCAGACAGAAATTATTTTTGAAAATGCGTTTGATAGTTTTATCAAGAGATTATTTTTAGTGTAAAAAACTCATTAATGTATGTCTCTCTCTGCTCGAGAAAAGAGAAAACAAAAATAAAAAATAAAAAATGACTAAAAGTTATTTTTTATTTTTTTATTATTTTACACTAAAAAATTATTTTTATTTCTATTGTGCTAAACACTATTTTAAAAATATTTTTATTTTTTTTAAATATAAAAAATAAAAACGGGATTAATTCTAAACATAGTGTCTTTATTCCAAGGACACGAGAAACAAAGCAACAATGGGCTTATTTTATATGATGGGTTTCTGACTCACACGGCATAAAATCCAAATCGTCTTTGCAACTACCGAATTGACCACCCAAATCTTTTCAGTGGTTTCTCCGTTATACATTTTTAAGTTTGAATGGATTGGATTCTAGACTAGGTAACGGGGCTCCACATGCCCAGTGTTTGTGGGTACTCTGTTATAACTTTGTTGGCTTTTTATCTCTTAGGGAGGCAATCCCTCTTGTGGCGACCAACCTTTAGCTCACAAGGCTTAGTGAGATTCTTGTTTTTGTAGGAAAGCAATTTTTGACCATTTTCTCCCCTAAATTTTTAATTTTAGTAAATTAATCTCTCAACTTATAAAAGCTTTGCAATGTGCGCCATTTTGTTATTTTTACTAAGATTTTCTATCATAATTAAGGAATTAAGAGTCAAAAAATTAAGAGATTATGTTATGAAATAAATTGAGATGTTAGAATTTTTCATCAAATATGAATGGAGTACATTGGAACGTATTTACAAGTTACAAGGTAAGTTGCTAAAATTAAAATTTTATGGGGTAAGTTATTAAAACTCTATAAGATTAGGGACAAATAGGCAAAATATCTTGTGAAGTTTGATACACTTTTAGGGACCGTTAAGTTCACTAAGTTAAGTTTTTAATTAGAGTTGAGATGTGACTTTATGTGAGAACTTTTTACTGTAATAAAAAAGTTAAATGTGACTGATTTTAAGAGTTTTTACTATAACAAAACTCGAATTTTAAATTCAAACTGGTGAAATGAACGAGGCATTAACTTATTAATTCAATTTTACATGTATTATCTGTTATGCTCACGATCATAACTAGACATGTGAAATCCATCCTAAAATATGGTTGGTCATCCTATTTCATATGTGGATTTAATTGGATGGAATAAGTGAATATACCCTCCGATTGGTTTTCTCTTTACTGTTTCTGTTTTTTATTTTTTATTTTTTATTTTTTCCGATTTTGCAGTTTCAAAGATCAAGAATTACACCTGAATTCGTTGAGTATACACATACACAAGTATACACGGATATATCTTTTTTGTAGATAAATGCTATTCTTAGTGGTCCTTTAAAAATACTATGAGTCCCTACACACCACAAGAAAAGGAATGTCTCAGAGGTAAAAAGGTGGTGATATTGGACTGTTACATTTTGGGTTTGAAAAAAAAATAAAAAATATCACACAAAATCATTAAAAAAATATTATTTATGTCACTCTATTAAGAGATAAACAATTATCATTTAATTTACAAAGAGAAAATAAAAAATCATAGTAGTACTCAATTACTTAAAATAATATTAATAATAAATCTATACAAAATCATGACAAACTAGTATTTTTCTTTTTTGGTCTTGGATTTGAGTATAATTTAACCTATTAGACTTTAGAACCACCGCTTCATCCTTGCAACACATACAAATGAATTTTAAAAACAATTTCAATAAAATGTCAAATTACATTATGACAATAACAACAGATGAGGCATTTTTCGGGATAACTTGAGTAATTTTACTTTTTTATTTCTTATTTTTTTATTTTTTCTAATTTGAAGAATGTGCTTTGAAAAATTACCATTTTTTTTCGCATTTGCGCTAATTTAATTGATCTTTGTAACATGGATCTTGAATTTGAAATGTTAGCAAATAGGACCTAATTTGTGCCCTAATTTTTTTTTTTAATTTGTTGTTACAATTGTGGTTAGCTAATGAACGTAATTAACAAACAAAATGGATCATGATAATAGGTCTGATATTAATAATAGTACTCAATTACTTATTACTTAAAAATATTAATAATAAGTTTACATAAAACCATGATAAACTATACTTTCTTTTTTATTTTAGA